>VXBJ01002033.1:69998-109496 GCA_013400055.1 Nycticryphes semicollaris | reverse complement strand
TGGGGGGTTGGGGTGGGGTAGAGGGTTGCAGGTGCCATCTGGGAGCGGGAGAAGTTCAACTGGAGTGAGGCAGGAGCTGGCAGAGGGGCCCAGAGGCACCGGGGTGGGGGATTGCAAGGGGAATTTTGGGGCTTTTCTCTCTATTTGTACACCTTAGACTATCCTTTTGTACCGCACACCATCTCTCTGCAATTTATTTTATTTTGGTTTTTTTTTTTTCCTTCCATTCTGCCATGAGAGCTGTAAATACTAAGACTTAAATCTCTCACCTGGTGCTGCAGCAGCATCACATTCCTGATGGTGCCTGGGAAGAGCACTTACCTTGTTTAACTTTGTGAGTTGGCTTTTGGCATGGAAAACAGCCCTGGGGGGTACTCGCATCCAAGGTGCTCTTCAAATGTGGCTAGTTTACTTAGATTTGAGGCATGATGCACTTAAACTGTAGTTTCATTCTCTCTTTCTTCGTTTGTTGGTATTTCTAAGTGTTTTGGCCAGAAACATGAGGTTTAGAAATGAAAACAAGCTGGTGCCAACTGACTTGGATGTAAATTTGGGGTGTCCCAAACTGTTCTTTCCCTAAGGATATCATTTAAATGGCTGGCAACGTTTGCTAAAAGTTTGTTTTGGATTAGTGCTTCCAGTGGTACAGAATTAAATCTAAGCTCATCAAGAAGAAGCAATTCTATTAAACCTTCAGAACATATGCCCAAAATGAAATTGAGGAAGCGCTAGCTGCAAATTTTCATTTTTAATTGAGCTTCAAAACACTTCTTTTGGCTTCTGCTTTTTTAATCTTGTAGAGCTTGTTTCTCTTGAGGCTTTTTGACCCTTTTGCTAGTCGTCTCCAAGTTTGTCAGATTTATAGTCTCAGCTCAGTGAAGTGGGAAAATGCTACGGATACCTAAATAGGCAAGGTAGCAATTAGTAAATAATAAACTACCCTCTTTGGTGTGTGATTGGCCAAAGGAGTGCCCCAGATCCTGTTGCACTTGTGTTTGGCCAAGTTTGTTAATTACAACTTGCCTCTAGATACTGAGTTTCCTATCTTCACAAGTTTCTGCTGAGATGTTTTTGTTCCCTGCCAAACAGCAGACTTCTTCTGGGCTGCTTTTTTCACCCCCTACGCTGAGGTTCCCGTCCAAGGGCTTAGACCCAGGCAGTTGAGATCTTCAATAGCATTGGGCCTGGGACTGGAAGGAATCCCTGTCCATCTTGCAGCTGGCCACATTCCACTCCAACAATAAAGCTCCTTGACACCAGGGAGAGACATGAGCGTGAGAGAGAACTGCTCTTACAGGAGATGCATCTGTTAAGAGCATCAGATAAAGGGAGGAATTATCAAGATCGGGCTGCGCTGAGAAACTAAAAGCTGAACCAAGTTCCTCAATGTTTTATTAAAATGCCTCTTGTATGCAAACCGCTTGTAAAAAGTAGAGTGAAAGCTGTGTGTTCCCTCTGTCGGCTCGGAACTTGTTCAGGTATTCTGGCTTGCAGGTTGAGAGCGAGAACAGCTTTTAACACGTCTCAGCCTTTTGCTTTAGCCCCCGTCCCTCTAGAACGTGGACCCTTAGTTGAATTTTGCTGATGAAGTAAGGTTTTTGTCAGGCTCGGTGGGGTCTTCTGGTGTGACACAGGTGGGTTGTTTTGATAGGTGAGGTAGCAGTTGGAGCTTGGCCCTCCTAGGAAGCATCCTCTTGTGCCTTTCAGCGCTCAGGAACTGCAGTCATGGCATTGGGACAATTATCTACACTGGGGTAGGAGATCAGCTCGTGCCTCCTCTCAGCTACTGCTGAATCATTCACAGTGAATTACCTTGTTCATCCAAGTGTGTGACAGGCTACACAGCCTGCTTCCTTGTTAGGTGGCTTGCAGTTTGGGTTGAGGTTGGCTTTGCTCTTAATTACTGATTTTTTTTTTCCTTGGAGTTTCCCAAGTGCCGTCCCAGGCAGATACTCAAATCTGTGAGACCCATTGTCCCGCTCGCATTTGGTAGTTTGGGTTTTGATAGAGGTTTGTAGGAGGATTCATTTCTCGTTGAAAAGCACCTGCATGGCTGGTAGTGCTTTTGAGCTTCTCTAGCAAATAATACCTTTTTCCACTTAAAAATATTAGTACCTAATTTTTATCATTGATTCTGAGCAACTCTCTTGAGCCACAAGGTGTTGGGCAAGACGGACCTGTTGATTTGGTTTTTTACTTTCACACCTAACTCTTAATAGAAAAATGTCATGGGGTGACTTCATTCAAGGCTAATACTACAAGTGAAATTGTTTTGCTTTAAAATATCTGTATTTGATGCTTTGACATGACAAAATGGACTCTGTTTTTATTCTATGTGCTCGTGTCTGGGTAACTTTTTGATGGAAGTAAAAAGCTGGTTGTCTTTTTACTGTCTGGAATTGGCTTGATCACTTACCTCAGCTACCAGTGGCCTAGTTACCCATGGTCAACTACAATATGTATAATCTTTATAATCTAGGTAATTTATTTAACTTCATTTGCCTTCTCAGTTTACTCTTACATTTTCAGAAAGCCTAATTAATTTCTGATATTAAATTGTTTTTTTGGGGGGTGAAAGACAGTTCATAGATTTATAATATGATCTTATAAATGATATAATTCAGTGTTCTGTAGTTACA
Source organism: Nycticryphes semicollaris (assembly GCA_013400055.1). Classification (NCBI taxonomy): domain Eukaryota; kingdom Metazoa; phylum Chordata; class Aves; order Charadriiformes; family Rostratulidae; genus Nycticryphes; species Nycticryphes semicollaris. The sequence continues at coordinate 106,857 of VXBJ01002033.1, read as the reverse complement.
CTGAAGGTTTGACCAGAGTAGAGTCTGTCCCAGTTAACCTCAGACCTTTTTCATGTTTCTACAATACCACAGATGAAGCTACACTTGTTCTAAAGTCCAGTGTGTGAGAGACTGATGCACAAGCTAAAAGGAGAGGTGAATGTGCCTGTTAGCTTAAAAAAAATAAATAATCCCCACCCCACAACCCCCTCACCTACAGAGCTCTGCTTTTATGCCTTCAAGGATATGGGATTTCTCTTGTCGTAACCATTTCCAAAAGAACTGGAGATGAGGTGCTCAATGAGTAACTTTCATATTTGAATAAAGTGTTTAAAACTGTAGATACAGTATTTAAAGTCTGAGTGCAATAGGCTCAACTGAGACTTTGATTAAATGTCATATAAAGCAAACTACATGTGCCTGCATAGAATAGGAGATATTTTTTTCGAAGTAGCTTCAAATGGTTCTGTTAAGTGCACGAATGTTCTGATGATTATCTTTTTAATTAAAATGAGAAATCTTTGTTTAAAGTGGCATTCTTTTTTACGGCCTGTTACAGTCTCTGTAACAATCATTTCTTAAGTCTGAACGTTTTTAATTCCAGGAATCCATTTATATAAAACTATGTTTAGACTTAATTAAGGAAGGATTCTTACAAAGCTTGTAAATAGCCAGGAAAAAAGGGACAGAAAATAAAACTGACATTCACACTTAACAGAATGATTGTTACAAGGTATGTAATATGCTATAAAAATACAATAAAGCCCTTTTTATAAGAGTTCATATTTTTTGTTCCTCATTTTGAAAGGTATTTAAGAAAAATATCAAAGCTCTATGAAGCAACATCTGTTTTCTTGAATGGACTAGTGACAACTTCAGTTGTGTTTAATTAGCAGCTCTTGGAGCTCTACCTGACCAGCTTGGGATGCAATCTAGGATGGTTTGGGAGGCAATAGCTTGATATTTAATGAAGTTAAACTTCCCCAGTTTTTCTGAATGAATCAATTTTCAGTGCTTCATTTAATTTCCCGGCTTGTGAACAGGAAGAGGTTGATACCGGTGTTCTTCGGGAGGGGCTTTTTTCAGTTTCACTGCCAAATTCCCATTTTCCTTTTCTTTCTGGGTGACGTGATTCCAGGAGGTCCTGATGGCCTTCCAGTTTCACAAGAGAACCAAAGCCTCCTGGTTGTCTCTTTAAGATGCATCTGTGGGTTTGGGGTTTTTTTTTTCATTTCTGCCTTTTTCTCTATGAGAGAAAACCTTGTTCTGGGCTTCCTTAATGTTGATATTCTCATGTTTGTAGGAGCTTCCACATACCTAGCAGGAATAGCCAGTGTAACAGGAGGCCTGAAGGGTAATAGACTTGGAATTTCTTTATTCTTCTATTTATGTGTGTTTATAGGGAACAGATGGACAAAAGCTGACGCTTAAAAGAGATTCTGTTTGCACTGAACCTGTAGGATTTATGGTGTCTGTAGGACTGGGATTTTTAAGAGCTGGCACTTGTTAGCTGTTGTTATAAAACTCTGCTTTGAGAACCCTGTAGTCTTTTTAATAAGATATTTGCATTGTGGCGGAGGGGCCTGGGTATCCAAAGTGGCAGAGAGTTGCCTCCTAAATGCAGAGTTGCAAATCCTGCTTGAATATTAAACACATGCTTAGTAATATTTTTTTCCCAACAGAACTGAAATAACATTCTCTTAGTCTGAGGATTTGTTGGGACTAGCATATTTCAAAGAAAATGTTGATTTATCATTTTTCTAGCCCAAAACTTTGTGCTGTAGTTTTTTTTTTCAGTGCTTGGTGCAGGCCTTGGGTACTTCAGTAGCTTCACCCTCGCTTCTCTGGGAATGTTTCATTTCAGCCACTTTGCTCCATTAAATGTATGCAATTAGAAAAGCAAACGGCAAATTTGCTATCGCGTCACTGGAGTATTTAGTTTCACAGACTTAAAAAGCAGAATTTGTTGCACCGCGCTCTCCGCACTGTAATATATACTATAAACATCAGAGAGAATAGGCTGACCTTAATATTTGCTTCCCAGACTAAATCGCCGCCTTGCAGCAGTTATTTCCCACTGAATAAAAAGTTTAATTTCACGCCCTGATTAGTGCTAGTATGTGCAGGTGGATATTTATTTTATGCAGCTAAACTAATCTGCCTTGGCAAATGATTTGCCAGTCAGCAGAGCTATAATTCCTCCTGAGTATCTGGTACTAAATTATCATTCTCATTAGTAAGATGAAGCGGACTGTTCTAACCCCAAAGTTCGGTTAGGGAAAGGGTTCCCTAAATAATCTTCCTGGGAAGATACAAGACACGCAGGGTGCCCTGGACGTCCTCAATATTCTGTAGTGGTTTGTGATATGGAAAGCAGTGATGAAGATTTCGCAGGAAGAGAACAAAATTATTCTGGAGCTTCGTATTACTTCTAGGGTAGGAACGTGGAGGGTTTGGATTTCGCCTCTTTAAGAGAAGAAAAGATGAAATGATGATCTTCGGAGCATTTCCAGTGGCCAACCAAGCCCTGATCTCTGGGCCATAAATGAGATGAAAATATAAAGTTACCTTCTTTTGTTGTTTTTTTTCAGTGTTAGCAGCCACTGAGGTAGGGGAAAGAATGAGTTGAGACTTGGAAGTTAAATGATAGAGCAAACTTCATGGTCTAGTCTCGTTTAGAATCTATTCATGCTCTGAAAACGTGTGAAGTGGGGATCAGAAAGTATTTCCTGACGTACCGAGGTCGACTGGATGCGCTTGTGGAGTGAATGTGTTCATCCACTGTTTCCTTTTCTTTGGGTTTTACTGTGCTGGTAATTAGTATCGTAAAACTTGTTAATGAGAAGTAGTTATTTTCTATTACAGGGAGAGTCATTTATACCTGGAAATAACTAATTTTCATTAAGCACTGAGGGAAGGGATTCCATGGACTTCTTTCATCCCCACAGACGCGTTGCTTGTCACACTCATTTTCTCAGTGACCGCTGCGACAGTATTTAGGGTATAAATGATCAAATCACATGTAAAACCAGCAAAACCAGTAAGCAGAGCAACTTGGTTTTCTTGTATAAGAAATTTCATGCTAAATTCAACCGTGCAGATGGAATAAGCTGTTTTCTCACTTCCTCATCAGCTTTCATTGTGTCATCTCCTTGTGTGCTGGTGAAATTTGTGTAATATTTAACCGTTCTCAGTGGCAAACTTAACTAGTGTTCCTATTACTCGGTATTTCCTTGACTCTTCCTCGTTTCCCCCTTCCTACAATCCGGGAGGTGCTGGACAAGATGTGTTCTTTATGTATTTGAAGTGATTTTGCACAGAAGGGCTGAAGGTGGGCGTGAGTTTAGCTGTGGGAACTGAAAATGAGTCGTAGCGTAGCAGAGGCCAGTGGCTGCAGGTAAACAATAAGTGTTCAAAATACAACTAGTAAGTGATCAAACATGAAGCTGTTGTCTTGGCAGGATGCTGAGCAGGGCTGAGGAAAAGCTTCTTGATCCTGCAGAAAACGTAGAAAATCCTGGGAACTGCATTAAACGTGTCCTGCTTGTTAAAAATTGGTATTTTCTGATATCTCTTTATCTGAGGTCGTGAGGAACTCTGGTGCTGGACAAACGCTTCGCAGAAAGAGAAAGCTGAAGCTCAGAAATTTGCCTGTGGTCATGGACTGGAGGAATTTGTGTAGAGTCATATGGTAGAGTGATAATAGAAGACAAAATAAGAGGAAACCAGTTCTAATAGCTAGCCTTGTGACCGTGTTTTGGTTAATTTTACAATTGGCTAGCCACCTGTTAAGATAACACATTTTATCATTAAACAAAATTAATTTTAAAAATGGCTTGAAACTGTCTGCTTTTAATGGGATCTGAATATTCTGAGTTTTAATCTGCCTCATGAGGCTTGTCTTTCTTCTGGGAAGTACATTGTTACATCATTAAAATATCATCCCCTACTGAGAGAGAAATCGGTCCCATTCACTAAATGGCAGTGCTGAAACAATGACAAGTATTTCTAAAAACTGCATTAAAATTCTTTTTTATTTTTTTTTTTCCTCTTTCATCTGCAAGTTCTGTAGTTCCACTAACCAATGGGTGCTCAGCCTGCTTGGAGCTGTGTGTGCACAGCCCAATTTTTTAGCTGTGATGGTTTGAGAAGCAGCAACGAAGACTCTGTTTTAAATGATTTTGTATTTGCACAGAGATTTTTTGCTGGGAAACAAACTATTGATCAAAAAAAAAAATCTGTGCTCTTTAGCTGCTCCTGGTGCTCTTCTGTACTAAGAACTGAGAAACATCACATTGAATGGATCCTCCCCTCACTGCTGAAACAGGGTCCCTGGATTCATCTGGATGAGAGTAGAAGGAAGGAGAGAATGAAGAAGAATGGGAAAGCTCAGCAAGGGGTCCTTCCAGTCTTCTTGAGGGAAGGGCAGAAGTGTTTCCAGGCTGTGAGCTGGAGCAGTGCAACCTCTTGGCAGAATCTGCTGCAGTACCCAGTTTGGACTAGAAGAAGCAAAGGGCCTGGTTTAATTTCCTTCATCCCACGGTAGGAAGGGAAAAATTGCAGGGACTTGCTATGAAGGAGTGAAGATGATGTTCTTAACTGGAGCTGTATGTTAGCTGTATGTTAGCAGAACAGTAATAAGGGTACTGCTGACTATTCTAGATGCCCCATCTTCTCAAGAAGCACCTGGAGCAAAACAGACCTGGAAAAAATTGCAGAAATGGAATTTGGGAGCTACTAGCCAGTGCAGAACTCTGGTGTGGTTTTTCCATCAGCTGGCTTTGTGCCTACATTCTCTCAGCTTGTTTGTAGGAGTCACAGAATCCCAGAATGATAGGAGGTTAGAAGAGACCTCTGGAGATCGAGTCCAACCCCCTGCTAGAGCAGGTCCCACAGGTGGGGTTTGAATGTCTCCAGAGAAGGAGACTCCACCACCTCTCTGGGCAGCCTCTGCCAGGGCTCTGACACCCTCACAGCAAAGAACTTCCTCCTCAGGTTTAGATGGAACTTCTGTTCCAGTTTGTGCCCGTTCCCTCTTGTCCTGTCACTGGGCACCACTGAGAAAAGCCTGGCCCCATCCTCCTGACACCCACCCTTCAAGTATTTCCAGGTGTTGATCAGATCCCCCCTCAGCCTTCTCTTCTCCAGACTAGAAAGACCCAAGTCCCCCAGCTTTTCCTCATCAGAGAGATGCTCCAGGCCCCTCAGCATCTCTGTACCCTCTGCTGTCCCCTCTCCAGCAGTTCCCTGTCCTTCTGGAACTGGGGAGCCCAGAACTGGACCCAGTGCTCCAGCTGGGGCCTCCCCAGGGCAGAGCAGAGGGGCAGGATGACCTCCCTCCACCTGCTGGTCACACTCTTCCTGATGCCCCCCAAGATGCCATTGGCCTTCTTGGCCACCAGGGCCCATTGCTGGCTCATGGTCACCCTGTTGTCCCCCAGGACTCCCAGGTCTTTTTCCTCAGAGCTGCTCTCCAGCAGGTCCCCCCCAACCTGTCCTGGTGCAGGGGGTTATTCCTCCCCAGGTGAAGGATCCTACACTTTCCCATATTGAATTTCATCAGGTTCCTCTCTTCCTGACTCTCCAGGCTGTCCAGGAGTCCTTTCTCTTGATGTTTCCAGCTAAGGACATAGTTATTCTTACAGATGGTGAGATTTTTATTTTTTTAATTTTTGCAGATGTATTAGGATGGATTCAATACCTGGGAGGAAGATGATGGCTGTCTTTGCTGGGATACAGAGCAGGACTAGGCTACATTCTGAACGGGAGAAGAAAACTTGAACGTTTCCAGGCTTGCCCATACAGCAACCCAAACAGAGAGAGAAAAACCCTCTAGTGTGAAAGTGTCATAGAACATAGTCACTGATTTGTTAGATATGGTGAGAGTGATGCAGGTGGGAACCTATTTTGTGGGAGTTGCTTTTTTTGTGTTTATGGATAGTTGGCCTAATTCTGTCTGTTAGGAAGACGCTGGTGATCCTCCAGGGAGGGTGGTTCATTGGGTCTGTTCAATGCCCTTCCTTCTCAGAGAGCAAACCTCTCACCGGGTTTGAGCCGTGCAGCTGGTGTCATTCATCTCCTGCAAATTAGAACAAGGAGAAGCGGGTGTAGTCTCAAGAAATGATGGATAGATCATGTTTTAGAAGACGGGTCTTGGAAGCATCTCAGCAGATGTTGATGTTAACACCCTCTTCAAATACAACAGAAGGTGTTTTCTGTCCCTAATAGGTTTGAGAGAACAAAAATCTACATTCTTTGTTCATTTTCTTTTTGTAACCTTTTCCTTTGCTTTTCTCCTTTTGACTTGGATGAATCCAGGGAATTGTGTTGCTCTTGTATTTTGTCACAACTCTTGTTTATGAACCAGCATAAATGTCCTGAAAGTTTTTACTGCCAAGAAGATAGTAATAGAATCTTAGCACGGTCAGAGTTGGAAGGGACCTTAAGGATCATGGAGTTCCAACCCCCTGCCCTGGGCAGGGACACCTCCCACCAGACCAGGTTGCTCCAAGCCCCATCCAGCCTGGCCTTGAACCCCTCCAGGGATGGGGCAGCCACAGCTTCTCTGGGCAACCTCTTCCAGGCTCTCACCACCCTCACACCAAACAAGTTCTTTCTGGTATCTCATCTAAATCTCCCCTCTTTCAATTTAAAACCATTACCCCTCGTCCTGTGGCTCCACTCCCTGATCAAGAGTCCCTCCCCATCTCTCCTGTAGCCCCTTCAGGTACTGGAAGGCCGTTAGAAGGTCTCCCTGGAGCCTTCTCTTCTCCAGGCTGAACACCCCCAGCTCTCTCAGCCTGTCCTATTCCTATATACCTGTCGATCACTGATTTTATAATAAGACTTCATATCGAGGCAAACCAGTCAGAGCCCATCAGTGAGAGAAACCATCTCTGTGTGGGATTGGAACAGGTCTTGTGGAACATGGGTTCAAGTTGGCTGTTGGCAGACCACGTACTGTTTAGGCCATTTTGTAAGCTTCTCAAAGCAGTTCTTAAGTGAGTAGCATTTTCTTTGCTATGCTGTTGTAGAGCTATTCTGAATTTGATTACTTTGAAAGTTAGAATCCTTGTTCTTAGTTTCTAGTGAACTTCATTCTTGCCTAATTCATTCTTGTTTGTTCTTGTGTCAACGCTGTCCTTGAGCTTAAACAGCAATTTTTGCTCCCCTGTGTTTATCTGTGGATGTGTGTGGAGACCAATCATATTCTCCTCTGAGCTGGATCTGGTCAGGCTAAACAAGCTTTTTTTTTCTTATTTTTCTTTTTTCTTTTCTTTCTTTCTGCAGTAAGACACTTCATGTACCTCTTGATCACCTTAGCAGACCTATTTAACCAGGTGCAGAATTTGGTTAACCTACCTGAAACAGAAGTGACCAGAATACAGGCTATTCCAGCCAAAGTTTTATCTGGTCCTTGTACAAAAGCAGCAATCCTAATTTCTCTCTTCTGGGAGTTTTTCACTTTGTGCAATGTTCTGCAGAAGTATTTGCCATTTTCATGGCTGAATCTTATCAATGAGGCATCATTATCTAATGAGTAACATATCCCAAGGCCTCTTCCCCTCTTCTCAGTTACTGATTCTCTAGTTTACAGTGGAAATAATATTACTTTTAAATTTAACTACATCTTTTGTTGGTTCTGTTACCAAGGTCTTCAAGATGCTGTGTCCTGTAGACTTTATGATGTCTCTTATCTTTGTCTTCAGCCAATTTCATTAGCACGTTGGTAGTTCTTGGGTTGTTTTAGCCACTAATGAGAATATTTTAATATTACTTTCCAGATTTAATAATGGATTTCAATAAGAATCGATCTCTGTACAGCTTGATGGTTCCCTTTTCAAAGTAACCTGTGATCCTCTACCCTTTTTAGTTTCTTATCCTCCTTACAACTCCAGTATTAATCCTAATCCTCGCCATTTTAGCTAGTAACTTCCTACATCTATCAAATGCTTAATTACTTCTAATTTGTCTGGACTTCGGTGATCTTCTTAAAGAAGAAGATTGGGTTAGTCTAGCACTAATTCTAAGTTGTTCTAAATTGGGAGTAGATTTGCTTGGGCTGAGCTCACACGGCGACTGCTTCGTTTTGGCCGTAGTTACCAGCGCTCAGTCTCAGTAGTTTTCCTTCCTTGGGAGAGAATAATGTTTGGGGTTTGTGAGGTTTTGGCTTTTTTTCTTTTTGGTCCTTAAAGGTTGACTGGTCAATTTTGCAACATTTTAGGTTCCTTCTGGTTAGTCTTCTTAACAGGTACTTCTTCTGCACAGGGATGCTGCCAGAGGCTGCCTGTTAGGCACCTTCAGCTTCATTCACCGCTTCAGTCTTGCATCGGAGCTCTCCGAGATCGCAGACTTCCGCGGTACTTCGTGTTTAAAGGAGGAGTTTCCTCTAGTTGAGGCAAACAAAGGAGCACTTACATCTTCTGCCAGTCTCCAGGAGTTGAGAACTGTCGTAGATCTGAAACCAGCACAGGGCATTTAGATCAGGAAAGGTAATAGAATGTATCTTGGTAAGTACTCGGGGCAATTAGTTATGAATTCCGAGTTACTTCTGATGGGTGCACAGATCCCACACTGTAATTGCAGCACTGTGCTTTGTGAGGGAAATGGATCGGGACTGAACGGGCAGTCTGCAAAAAGGAAGTTTTTTGGTTATTTTATTGAACAGGAAAAACGTTTGGCATGAGTGCTGGAGTCTGCTCAAACGTTGAGACCTGAAGAGAGACAGTGGTGGTCGAGTGCTGGAGTCTGCTCTTGTGTCCATTTCTCTCGGAAAAACAAACAGTATTCCTCCAACCAGTTCTGCTGCTGGACATGTGAAATGCAGATTCCCTTCCAGGATCATTGGCACACACCTCTAGCCCACCTCTTCCACGTGCTTTTTCCTGTGCTACCTAAAATTCCAGAGGAAATGAGGAGGGTGAAGGTTAGCACTGTAGATCCTTTTACTGATCACGGACATCGTAGTTTTCCAGACTTCTTAATTTTGTTCACCTTGGCTGCTGTGGTTTTATTTTGTTTCTCGAGTACAGATTTTTCTATTCCTGATGCTCTAAGTCTCAGTGAAATATTAGAATCCAGGTGAGCTTTTTGACTTCTCTATGGACTTGGGAAAAAGAGACAAGATAATTGAAAGGCGTCAGCTTCATTTTATTGATCTCCAGATACGTGTGGGGGTGCCGCTGTTCTTGTTGGGTACTTACCTGGTGCAGGTTCAGACAGTAGCATGAGAAATGTAGCTTCTCTTTTCTTCAGCACGGATCTTGCAGCTTTGAAGGAGGCTGAATATAGGACTTGAATTCCAGACTTTAAAATGTGGAGTGGTTGTGAAATCGAGCACGTTTTCTTACTTCTTTTTAAACCGCTTTAGTAGGCATGTTCACAGGATTTACTGTTACTTCTTTCAAAGATTAATGGAGTGCTGTCACAGATCTCCGTTTGGTTTTGAATGCCATAGCTCAGTATTCTTCGGAGACCTTAAGAAGGTATCCAGGTGGTTCATGTAACAAAAGTAGTTTTCCTGGTAGTTGTTGCTCTCGCAGTGCATAAAAAAATGGTGCCTTTTTTATCTGTCAAGGAATATTGATAAACGTTCCCCAGTGGGAGTTGTTTTGGAGTGGATCCTGGTCAATGTAACCCAAACAAATTCACTAAAGAGCTAGAGTAGCCACGTTCACTAAAGCAGGGAATTCGTTAAGTTTACAGGCGGAGTCAGAGCCCACTGTTGGAAAATGCTCTGTTCTTCTGAAGGAGCTTGTATCAAACTTGGAGTTGATTTACCGTCAGATCTCGGTGTTCATTCATTCCTTTTTCCAAATCTCACGAAGAGCATACATAAATACTGTCAGATTATGGTTTTAGAAACAGAACTCATGGTTTTTCTATCCTGAAGATAATGAAAGATTTTGAAATCTTGTCTTTGTTTTGTTCAGTTAGAGTCCACAGATCTAAGAGTGCTTTATTTTGAGTACTGCTTTGGACAGGAGAGTAAGGGATCTGTTTGGAACCATGAAGTTCCTTATACTGAATCATAGAACTGTCTGGGTTGGAAGGGATCATCAGATCCCTTGTCATCTAGTCCATCCTTGATCATTTAGTCCAACCATCAACCTCACTGATAAAACCCATCACTAACCCATGTCTCTCAGCACTAGGTCAACCCGGCTTTTCAATCCCTCCAGGGATGGAGCCTCAATCCCTGCCCTGGGCAGCCCAGTCCAAGCCTTCACAACCCTTTCCCTGTCAAAATTGTCCCTCATCTCCAACCTGAACCTCCCCTGGTGCAACTGGAGGCCATTTCCTCTTGTCCCATGGGCTGTGACTTGGGAGAAGAGACCGACCCCCCCCTGGCTACCCCCTCCTTTCACAGGGAGTTGGAGAGAGCGAGAAGGTCTCCCCTCAGCCTCCTTTTCTCCAGGCTGAACCCCCCCAGCTCCCTCAGCCTCTCCTCAAAGGACTTCTCCAGACCCCTCACCAGCTCCATTGCCCTTCTCTGGACCCGCTCCAGCCCCTCAATGTCTTTTTTTGTGGTGAGGGGCCCAATGTAGTGGGAATTCAGTTTATCGCTATGATGCATATAGGCTCATTAACAAATTCTAGGCCAGAGGGGATATTTTCCTTTGCTGTGGAAGTCATCTCAAGTGGGCAACCTTCAGTGCAACTGGCCAAGTCGAGCCCTCCCGGGTCAGTGACTGACAGATCTAATTCTGCCTTTGTAACTGAGATCCTGTTAGTTAATGGGGTCCTGAATGTTGTTACTCGGAGGCAACCTTGAGCTTATTAAAATGCGTTATTCCTGTTCTTCTCTTGATATTTATCAAAAAAGGTGTTACATCCAGTGAATGCAACGTTGTCATCAAATCAATACTGTGTGTGGATCGTAACTTAAAAGGAATGAAGACATAAGTAGCTTCGCTGTTGCCTTGCAGTGACAGAGAGGGATGGGTTTAGCTTGCCTTTTTAAATCCTATGTGATGTAAACCCAGAGTGAATGTCCTCTCTGAGGGAAAAGGTGACATTATGGGTTATATGATCAGATTCATAAGATCCTTAGTACGTATATATTTTATACAGGTCTCCACTTTCCCTCTGCCCCCCATTTCTTCTTACGTGGAAGCAGATGAAATGGAGAAGCAGCAGTACTGCCTTGCAAGTACCATAGTAGGTTTCCTTTTATAATTATCACTCTTGACATATTTATCCTTTCTCATGGAAGTGAAGATGCAGATATTTAAGAACCCTTCTTGCACAAAAAGCCCAATTTCCGCTCAGTACTTAATTAGCACTTGTTTATGACACGGCATCTGATTTGATTTTCAAAACAAATTGCACAGTAAAGAGGCTGATATTTAAACTGTATAGTAACCACAGCTCCAGCTGTGACTCAAATATTGTGAGCCTTCAGGGGTTGTGTTTAGGCTTAGAAAATAGGAACTCAGGCCTGTAATTAAATGTCCTCTAAAAATCAGCCTTTGTAGGGAAGAAAAGGGGGTACCATGGAATTTTAAATTACTGGCTTGTTCTCAGAAATCATTCTGTTTTTCAGGCCTTGCTAGGGACTGCAGAGACCAAAGGGATTAAAAATTGGAAGAGTGGATTACTAAAGGCAAAAAAAAAGTCAGGTTGCAGAAAAAGAGCTGAGCAAAGGAAGCTATTCTGGCTCATGGGTTTCTAGACAATTGCAGTATGCATAGTGATATAATTTAATAGATGAGTAATACATAGATTATAAGTTCTGTGGCCACCAAGAAGTCTAAAGAGAAAGCAGGTATTTCATACAGGGTAAAAATGCATTTCTGAACTGTAAGTCTCTGATAGTTATGGAATAAGCCATCTGTGGTGCTGGAAGGCTCATTTTTTAAAGCAAGTCCTCAATAAAAATGTGAATGTCTTGGAAAAGGAAGTTGTCAGGGTTGTATTACAAGTTAGTGACTCACTGAGATAAAAATGTGAAATACTCCCAGAACAGCATGATAGAAGTCAGTGGTTAGAGTGCTTTCAGAGCGGCTTTCGGCCACTTTTTGAAGTGGCTACTGAAAGAGAGGAAAATTCCCCAACCAGTTTGACTTTCAGTCGTGGAAAATGCTGGAGCAGATGCTAGGAGAAAATACACTTACAAATGATACTGAACTGTGAGCATTGACAGTGTGTGCTCATGAACACAGGAAAATTAGTAGACCTTGCTGGGCGATTAATTGTATCGCTGATAGAATTGCCTTGAATGGATCATAATTATGAGAGATTTGAGTGAGGATTGAGAAAATAGTGAGCTTTCGAACAAGGCAGTTGTCTGTGTCCTGGATCTTTTAAAGGCTGGGGAAGAGGGGCAATTTTATTTTAAGTTCCCAAGTGTGTATGAGCTCCTCTTCTGTAATGTTGCAGTTGCATGTTTGTTGTCATTTGGACACTGAAATTCAGGAAGTTTTAACCAAATATACTTATTTAATTGCTTGTCTTTGCTGAAAAGATGTTTAAGCTGGAGAAGAGGAGCTTTAAATTGGATATTGGGAATAGGTTCTTTACTCTCAGGGTAGTGGAGCACTGGACCAGGTTGCCCAGGGAGGTGGTTGAGCCCCTTCCCTGGAGATATTCATGGGGAGGCTGGACGAAGCCCTGGGCAGCCTGGTCTAGTTGGGGGTGTCCCTGCTGACTGTGGGGGGGTCAGACTAGATGACCCTAGAGGTCCCTTCCATCCTGGACCATTCTATGATTCCTGGGGATCATTTCTGTTATGCTTAGGAGTACCACAGAAATTTAAACTTGAGGAGATTGGTTCTAAAATTTAGCCAGTGGTGAGTCTGTGCACATTAAATGCTGGTAAGTGAGAGCTCCAGAGGTTTTAATTAAACTATACTTTTCTATCAGTGCTTGAATTTGATACGAATGGGGGCTCACTTGTGCAAATTTCCCACTCTAATGGTGTGAGCAGCAGTATGAGGGGAATGATGTACCTCCCTCCTATTGGTAAAATTTGCTTCTCTTCTGTGTGGTTTATTTTCCTCTTAGATGTGGGTGGGCTTATTGAATGTAGGGGAGACACTTCACTGAGTGAATTTTGCAAGTGTCCTCCTGAAGGGTGGGTGGTGGGTCTTAGTTTTTCCTATTTGTATATTTAACTTGTTTACATTGAAAAACTAATTGAATTTACAGTAGTTGCTAATCTGCTAACAGTCCTGATTATATTTATTGCTAATGCTCACAGAATCCCAGAATGCTGTGGGGTTGGAAGGGACCTCTGGAGATCATCCAGTCCAACCCCCTGCCAGAGCAGGGCCACCCAGAGCAGGTCCCACAGGAACGTGTCCAGGTGGGGTTTGAATGTCTCCAGAGATGGAGACTCCACCACCTCTCTGGGCAGCCTCTGCCAGGGCTCTGACACCCTCACAGGGAAGAAGGTCCTCCTCATGTTGAGAGGGAACTTCTTCTGTTCCAGTTTGTGCCCGTTCCCTCTTGTCCTGTCACTGGGCACCACTGAAAATAGACTGGCCCCATCCTCCTGACACCCATCCTTTAAAAGGATTAATTTAAGGGACTTTATTTTGAAGTCACAAAGAACTTGTGTTGCTAAGAGTGCTCTAAATAGAAATACAGTGCTATCTTGGATATTGGAGACACTTCTGCATGAGAGCAGTCCCGGTGATGGCAATAGATCTATTCATATCCTTACGTATTTGCAGGACCAGGGTCTTCAAATTAAATGGTTTAAATCAGTGTCTTAAATCAATTACTTAAACTACTGGGGGCTGATGGGCTTTACAAATGTTAAGCAGCCTGCTGCTCCTGAGAGAAAGCTTCACTGGCATCCTTTAATTTGTAGGTTAAGTGACAGAAAGAGAATGAAATGAAGTCATTTTTCACAGGTTGGTTTGTTTGTTTGTTGTGTGAACCTGGGCAGATCCGAGACTGGTATTCAGGTCTCGTTACTCCTGGCACTATGGTTTTAAAAAAGTCATTATTTCTGCTTTTTTATGAAGGCTTTTTTTTTTTTTTTAATTTTCCCTTGAGCTTGGTTACTTTGAAAAAGCAGCTGAAACTTTAGAGCCGGAAGTAAAACGTGGTTTTCTGTAGTGTTCTTGGTAGATACGTCACACTTTGTACAGTTTCTTCCATTTTCAAAGCACGTAGAAAAGTCAGCGGTTCCTCTCAGCAGACCTGTGAGGTGGGTTAAATGAGTGTTGTCCTTGTTTTACAGTAGCAGAGAGACCAACCACCACCCATGGAGTTAGAGCCGGAGTAAGGATTGGGTCTTGGAGCCCGATGCTTCCAGCTGTGTGAGAAGTCCCCCCCCAAAACACAGTTTGTTAATGCGTTAAGTGTTGCAAGTCCAAACCCAGCAGGTGAATGCAGTAACCACATGTACTTGACTTTAATTTATCAGCACAATTGTGGTTATTAAAATTCATGTTTAACTGAGATTGCTGGCTGGGACACCAGGGCATAATCTTACTATTGCTTTGAAAGATTTAGGGAGGATTTCAATTCAAACTGTAGAGAAGCAAAAATAACCAATGTTCAAAGTATATTACAAAATCTGGTGTGTGTACATTTCTTTAGGGGCAAGATTTTAGCCTGTTCTAGTTCTTGGTTGAGTTTCAAATCCCAAGGCTGGACTAACTCCTCACCGAAGCTGGGACGGTTCCTCGGTCAATGGTGACACGTTTTTGCTCTCCAACCAACCGTGATTTTTAGTGTTACAAGCATCAGGGTAGACACAGTTTGTGCAAACTAAATATTGTGGCGACACGAGGACAAATGGGGGTAAACTCACCTTAAATGGAGCCGTTCTGAAAACAGGAAAGGTTTTTCTAGCCTTCCAGGAGTGGTAGGGACTCGCTGCGGCGCGTTTGGCGGGGAAGCAAGGAGAATTAAGAAAGGGATCGTGAAGTAGTTTCTCAGGAGCAAGAAAATCTCTGGACTTGGTGCCTGCAAATGTCCTGTCTCATCCCGTTGCTTAGATGTCATCTTAATTTCTAAGCATCTCATTTTTTTTTCTTTTTTTAATTTTCTGAGGATGGTGGTGGGAGGGAACAGTTGAATCCACTTGACTGGGGGAATATCTTCAAGCTGCAAATGAATGTCACGACAGGCATGGCTTCAATTTTGTGCGTGTGTGTTGCATAATTTTTCCTAGCTGTAATTTATGCTGGTTTTGTGCTGGTTTGTGCTTCCAGAGCAATTGCATGTCTTGCCTTTTCCTCCTGTAAAGCATGGAAATGATAGATGGGGAGGAGGTTGCATTTCTCTATCGGTTTGAGACATGATTTGAGGCTGTGTGTGAGCGGAGTTTCCTGTTACCCCAGTGTTAAGGCTGCACCTCTTCAGGGATATTTTCACGTCGTCCGCTGTCTGGTCTGACCACGTTTGAGGATGGTAACTGTAAAAAAAACACTCTCAGAGCTTGGCTGCTGCTGGTTTGACACCGTTTAGCTTTATGTAGTGGCACAAGCAATAATGCCCATTAATCTGTGCTTATCCAAGTGCCTTTATGTGGAAATTTGAAAGAAATACCTATACATACACTGAGTTGAAAGATCAAATGGTGGAGATGGTAGAAATCATGGGGGCTTTATTAGAAAAGTGTTCTTAAAGCAGCTGATGTTAGAGAAGTAAACAAGAACTGATCTGGGGACTAAACCTTCATACGTGGCTTGGAAAAAAACCCCACCAACCCAACGAACCTGCATTGTTTAAAATGCTCCAGAATTTAGACTTAGGTTAGCTAGGTCCTGGTGTAAAAGGAGGTCTCTCTTTATGTCTATTCTCTCCTAGCCCCGAATACACATGCCAAAAGATGGATTCCAACTTATATCTTCTGGATACCAAGCATGGCTAAAGCAGGTTGGACTGTATTATTGTTATTCATCTCATGTGAGGGCCCGTGTTGGACACCTGTGCTTGTCTCATTAGTGAAGTACGTAAATGAGGGTGTAATGAAGTTACAGTGCCATGTTAGCCGATACCCCTCATAGCCCATCACTGTTTTGTGTTTATGCATGCTGTGTTTGTATAACGGGGTTTTTTTTCCTCACTAGTCTTCTAAATGTGCACTTCTTGTAAATAAAAGTTCAAAATGCACTCACCTGAAAGCGAGGAGGGTCAGAGTCTGAAAAGAAACCTGCGACGGCAGCTTGAATTACAGAATTTAAAACTGCCCTTCCAACAGGAAGCTGGGTGGCGGTGGTGCTGGTAATAATGGGGAGGCCACTGGGTTAAAACTCGAGAGAATTGCATCCAGCCTCTAATTCAGCTCTGCCTGGGTGAAACAAGTCTGGACACTTCCTCACATCACATAACGATTGTGCAGTTTGACACAGGCTGACACTGTGGGGAGTCCCCACTCGGAAGTGGCCTAGTGCTATATTACTCTGGCTATTATTAAAGGCCAGGCTTTCGATGTCTCAGCAGTCTGCCTCTAGCAATTGCTGTCAGCTTTTCACTCCTGTGAGTGAAAAATCCCTCTTCAGAAAAAAAAAAAAGAGCTTAATTTACAAATTGCCTGTACGCATCTCTTCTCCCGTGAAGATACGTCTGTGACCAATCCTGCGTCCCTGAGAATACGTGCCTCAAAGTTGCTGGTTGTGTCGAAAGCCAGAATGGATTGTGTTGTTATGGCAACAAAACCTGCAAATATGAAAACAGTACAGATAAGCTGCATCCTGTTGTCGTGGCAACTGGAGTTGGGAAATGATGAAACGTGGCGGTGAAGGGATCTGTGGTACCATGAGCCCAACGGGAACAAAAGAACCAACTCACTTGAGCAGAGCGGGAGAGAATTAAAAACTACAGCAGCAAAACCCTTCAAACACAGGAGTTTCATTGCAGTTGCTAACAGGATGGCTTTGGTTCTCTCCGGTCTTGTCTCAGTATCTTACTGGTAGTAAGTAGTAACTTGTTTGTGCAAGTTGCTTAGTGCTGTCAGCTTTCATTTAGAGTTTCTCTTCTCTCTGAAGAGAAAAGAGAGGCTCCAGGGAGACCTTCTAACAGCCTTCCAGTACCTGAAGGGGCTACAGGAGAGATGGGGAGGGACTCTTGATCAGGGAGCGGAGCCACAGGATGAGGGGTAATGGTTTTAAACTGAAAGAGGGGAGATTTAGATGAGATACCAGAAAGAACTTGTTTGGTGTGAGGGTGGTGAGAGCCTGGAAGAGGTTGCCCAGAGAAGCTGTGGCTGCCCCATCCCTGGAGGGGTTCAAGGCCAGGCTGGATGGGGCTTGGAGGGACCTGGTCTGGTGGGAGGTGTCCCTGCCCAGGGCAGGGGGTTGGAACTGGATGGTCTTGAAGATCCCTTCCAACTCTAACCCTTCTATGATTCTGTGAACTTCCATTGACTTCTGCAAAACAGAGAAGAGCTTGAACACCATGAAGAGCGTGGGCGTTGGGTCCTATGTTATATTTACAAACTCTTTTTTTTTCTTTTTGGATGAGTGATGTGTTGCAAAGGTGAGGTGTCCTTTGGAGCTTCTCCCCAAGACCATTTCTCTCTCTCTCTCTCTCTCTCTCTCTCCAAGTCCACGCTGCTGAAGGTCAACTGGGATGTTGAAGCTGATGTTTAAAGTTTGCTGAGCTGGAGGCGAGGTGTCTCTGAGGAGTCTCCACTCTGCAATTATCATCTCATAGAGCTCAAGTTTGTTGACCTGCCATGTGTGGGCATGGTGTTGGTTTCTATTTCTGATGTGCTAGATTGGGAGAACAATAGGAAGAGGATTGTGTAGCTGTTCTCTTTTACTTCTGAGGCAAACAGACCTGTGGCTGTTCTGGCTGTGTTACATTACCAGTGCTCCACTGCAGGTGGGATATATGCTTTTTTTCAACGCTGAAAAATAGCAATTGGAAGAAAAACCTAAAATGCTCAGTTACTGAGTTAGTTCCCAGGAGACTGTCCCATTGGGCAACCTCAAATAATAGAAAAACTTACACTTTTAAAAAGAGATTTTTTCTGTGTGGCTGGTTTCCTTTTGATTTTTACTTTGCTGTTATTGATTCTGAAGTCTGTGTCTTAAATCCTCTTACTCCTCCTTGATCCAAGGAAAAGTTACCAACCTCAGCTTGTGTCATCAGCAGGTGCTGGCACAGAATTAGCTTTGCTATTCCAATTTCAGTGCTGTGATTTCACCACAGGGAGTAGATGAGTACGGGAGGTGATACAAAGGGTGGAAACTTTTGATCAAAAGAAAAAGTTTTCATGAGAACCAGTGAGGTTACATTTTTTTTTCCGAAGGTCCTCTCTGTAGGATTCTTTAAAACCATTATATTGGAAAAAAAAGCCACTTTGCATGTATTTTAAGTAGTAATCCACATGTGCATCCAGATGGGTGTTTGTGCATCAGGTTCATCTTCTTGGTGTCTGCATTTTTAACTGGATTCTAATGTAATGATTTTTTTCCCCTCAGCATAGCTAAGTATTGATCTGCTGCCCCTCTTATACAGAATGTGAGAAGTATCCCAGTAACACATTGTATTAATGTGGGCTAAAAGCACTTTATGTTACAGATGAGGTGGAGGAAGATGGAGTTCTGCAAGACTGGACACATACTATAAATATCCATAAAGCTGACAATTTTATTTAAAAACAGGGCTGGCTGGATTTGTGTATTTTCAGCCTACTTAAACTGGAGATAATAGTTGAACACTACCTGAGCATGGGTTGCCCACACTGATGCCATTACCCTCTGCCCTTTAATGGCAGATTTTTATATTTAACGTTGCTGTACAGCAGCGGAGAGCTGTGTTGTGTTCTTGTGTGGAAATATAACCCCAATGGCCAGAAATACGTGTTGCTTTAAGAATAGCATTTGAAGTAACCTGCAAAGCTGTCTTTTCTCTGGCTGTTTGCTGTGAGTTTGTCTTTCACAAAAAGGCAAATAGAATCACAGAATGATACGGGATTGCAAAGGACCTCTGGAGATCATCTCTCTCAGGGAGAAGAAGTCTTACGGGGAGAGGCTGAGGGAGCTGGGGGGGTTCAGCCTGGAGAAAAGGAGGCTGAGGGGAGACCTTCTCGCTCTCTCCAACTCCCTGAAAGGAGGGGGTAGCCAGGGGGGGTCGGTCTCTTCTCCCAAGTCACAGCCCATGGGACAAGAGGAAATGGCCTCCAGTTGCACCAGGGGAGGTTCAGGTTGGAGATGAGGGACAATTTTGACAGGGAAAGGGTTGTGAAGGCTTGGACTGGGCTGCCCAGGGCAGGGGTTGAGGCCCAATCCCTGGAGGGATTGAAAAGCTGGGTTGACCTAGTGCTGAGAGACATGGGTTAGTGCTGGGTTTTATCAGAGTGAGGTTGGTGGTGGGACTGGATGATCCAAAAGGTCTCTTTCAACCCAGACAATTCTATGATTCTTTGATTCTAGTCCAACCCCCTGCCAAAGCAGGGCCACCCAGAGCAGGTCCCACAGGAACGTGTCCAGGTGGGGTCTGAATGTCTCCAGAGATGGAGACTCCACCACCTCTCTGGGCAGCCTCTGCCAGGGCTCTGACACCCTCACAGGGAAGAACTTCCTCCTCATGTTGAGATGGAACTTCTTCTGTTCCAGTTTGTGCCCGTTCCCTCTTGTCCTGTCACTGGGCACCACTGGAAAAAGCCTGGCCCCATCCTCCTGACACCCCCCCTTGAAGCACTTACAGGCTGTGATCAGATGCCTGTGAACACCTACAGTCTTTATAGTGATAGTTACAGTGATCAGAAACACCTACAGTTAATTTCTTCAGCCTTGATCTTCATTTAAGCCTTTCTTTGAACGGCAGCATTGTGCTGGAAGCCGTCTCTAACATCCCATCACCTCCACGCTGACCCTTTGAGGACAAGCTGTGATTGACTTCTTGGGGGGGAACGTTTGCTTATAAATATGATCAATAGACGCGACATTCCAATTCCTATATTATATTGACATCTCCTGTGATTTAAGCCAAGCTGTGTTATTGGGCAAAATGAAGCTCTTAATTAGCTGAAACACAAAACATTATTTTGATTCCAGAAACGGGGAAGTTAAAGTATCTTTTTAGGTGGTAATTCAGAGTTAAAGCTAATCCCATCCCTTCGCATACTGTTGTGATCAAGAATGCATCACGTCGGATATGTAATGTAATGCACTCATCTGAGCCTTCCTGCCTCCCACTGTCTTTTGGACTAGAATTTTTAGAGCCAAGTTATAAACCTGTAAATGTGTTTTATGCTGGAAATTCTCGGTGCTACCTTAACTCGATTGGTACCAGCAAAGACCAGTATAATCAAAACGAGGCATTTCAGATATTAATGGGCTGCACTTCAGTCAAGTCAGCTGGAAAAGAGAAAGTAAAAGCCAGGACTCTGGTGAAAACAGGTTTCTTCTGCTAGAATTGTACTTTCCTAGGAGAAAAATGCAATGATTCTGGAAAAATTTTGGTTTTGTCATTTAGCATCCTTAAATTCTAAGGCATATATTCTATTTTCGGTGCATCCATATGCTTTTTAAAATTCAGATACTAATTCCTTGGGTGGGAATTAAAAATAAGCTTTCTTTCTGCAGTTCATTATTAATACTTAGCACTTCTAAAGCACTTTGAGAATGCAAAGTGCTGCGTAGACACATCAGTTATCCTTGAAACACTTTTGTGTGGTAGATGCGTAAGAGCAATAATCCTGTGAGATTTTATGGACTTAAATAAAACTAGAGGCGAAGAAAAATCTGGTGGAGCCTCCATTTTGTTTCTCCACCAACGTAGGTCTCTTCTTTGGAGTTTGGGTGATGGAAATCTAGGCTGAAGTTGTAGAAGTGCCCCAAAATGAAGAGGTTTCAACCCATTTTCTGGTAGGGTTGGGTTTGTTGTTTTTTTTTTTAATAAATCCTGGTAGTTTTTTGAGTTCAGTGATGGTTACACAGTTGGTATATTGCTCTTTCTCCTTTTTTATTTATTATAAAGGTGATGATTCGCTGTTCTCTTCTTGGCTCGCTGTAATTCCAGTTTTTTGGTGCTTAGGAATCAGAACTTCGTAATTAAGGAGACCCTTGGTCTCTGACCCCTCTCTGGAGGGTTCTGCTGTCCTTGCAGTGTGATGTGACCTGCCATGCCGTGTCACTCTGCCCAAACTCATGCAGTCTGCCGACGTCGGAGAATTAGATTTATCTCTCATGGCATAGGAAGATTTTTAAATTGTTTGGAATTGCTGCAAAATCAGGCTTTGGACATGATGGAGCTTAATAGCAGCTCTGTTGTCTTGCCTCCGAGAAAGCCTCTTGGTCTCCAAGGGCTCCATCATAAACCTTCAGATGGTTTCACGCTTTGGTGACGTTGCTTTGAGTAGGTTTGGGTAGGGCTTGTTTTTTTAACGCCACCATCGTTTGGTGGTGTGTCAAGAAGCACACACAGGTCTCCACATGTTGTACTCCTTAAAGAAGGGGGTGGTGTCTGGATTTAAAGCTCTGCAGGTGCCCTGCATTTATCAGATTTATCAGCTGCATGGATTAAAGAGCTGTAATTCATGAAAACATTAGTATTGTCTAGTTCAGATACGATCTCTACAAGTTCCCTCAAGCACTTGGCAAGGAAGGATCTACCTTATAGATGGGAAGTTGGCCCCTTTCTGGGGCATGTAACTTGTGTTGATCTGGAATCCCAGGGGTTGAACTCCAGTAACTGCTTCTGGGGAAAACACTTCTTCAGAAACATGTACCTAAAAGCTGTTTTTTGATCCTTCTGGATCCCACTCAGGTGAGAAACGATTTGGATCATCTGAATATGTAAACTCTTTCCTGTGTCCTTTACTGTTGATATTTCAGAGTACCCAGTGAACTGGAATCTCTTGTAAAATGGTTCTGTAAGTTAGGGAGTTAGCACAAGGCTGTAGAGCTCACATAATGTTTATGGTAAGGAAAAATTACTGAGCAATTCCATGAAAAGTTGGAGGCTGGAGGAAAAGGCATCATTTAAGGCCGTTGGAGCTGTGTGTGCACAGCAGAGGTTGCAGAACGTAGGGAACCCCCGGCACCGTAGGGTGAAGGGGGAAAAACCGCTGCTCTGGGGTCAGTGATCTGTTCCAGAGTAAGAAACCCAATATTTTCCTGTGTTGGGAATCTAGGAAGAGTGTGGAAACTGAACCCTGGGTAGCGTGTTTCAGCCTTTGATTTGCAAGACCTAATTGTTTTGAAGACGGATGCTACAGCTTGTCCCGGGAACATATTCTCAGCTTTCCATAAGTGGTACTTGGGGTGAAGATTTGCAGTTCATGGAGTTCATGGAAGTGCTTCACGGGTCTTTAGTAAGATAGCTCAATCTCTGCTGTTCCAGCAAAACAGGAATGCAAACCACTTTTGATCGTCCCCAAACATGCTGCTGGAAATGTGACACAAAGGAACGCAACGGAAGCTGAGAGCTTGTGAAAAGCACTGGTTATGACAGTCGTGTTGCCTGTGGTTCCAGGTAGAAGCCCTGCCAGTCTGGGGGCTAGTGGAACACTGGGAGATCCTTCTTTATTTTCTAAATCCATCTTCTTTCCATGGCAACTTTCAAGAAACGCTGCCAGAGACAGAGGAAGTCAGAATTACCTTGGTTTAAGGGCAGGGAGCGGTGGTCTGGGTGTAAGGAGGTGTCAGTTCTAACCATATGGGCTTTGGGCATCGCTTTTGGCTTAATTAAGGCTTAAAGCTTTCAACGTTTTTCTTACTTTCAAATGAAAACAGACAAAAAAACTTCTGGAGGAAGTTCTGAAAGTATTATTTTCCTCTGAGCCATGTTAGTCTCTTCGGTAAGTTCATAATTAGGCAGGATTGTTTTTATTTTTTTTATTTTTAAAATGGGTATTCTTGTCTCTCAGGTATAGAACTGCTCCAGGACTGGCAGATCTGTGTTCCTGTGTTAGGGTTTTTTTTTTAAAGGCATATTATTTACACAATTCACTGGAATGGCTCCTTTGAAAGCTGAGTGGCTCTCTCATGTAATTACGTGTTTCGTGTGCCTTGTCTCCACTTTTGGGGTGGGAGGGGGGAAAGAAGAGCAAAAACAAAGCCCCACAAAAACTGACTGAAACAAATAAATAAGTTGCATTATATTCTCATTCCAATTTGTCACAGGGTTTTGGTTTTTTAAGTTGTATCACATACTTTTTTCTCGGGCAAGAAGCCTGTATGATCAGGTGCCACCCAAGCTAAAAGATGAAATATGTACAACACGGTTTTTAATGGTGGGAGTATGTAAAGTGTGCTGGGAATGTCTTTTTTTCCCCTTTTTATACCTATATCATATATATTGCATGAAGGAGACCACCTCTCTGAACAGCAGAGGGACAAATAAGAGATACCTTTCTATTTTTATATCTATGTGTGAGGATGAAAAGCAGACCAAAGAAAGGAACCAAAAATCACCTTTCAGCCAGAAGTGAATTTCGGGAACCATTATTAAGTTTCACGAGACCATGGTTTGTAATTGTAAATACCAGCTGCCTGATCTGATACCTGTCGTACAACGTATTGTGTTCTTCAGACCCAGCCTGGGAGTGATGTGTGTTTGTATTTTTGGCATTGGCTCGGTTAAATATGTGGCCAAAAAAAACCTGTCAGAGGAACTGAGTGGGACTGAGAAGTGTGGCGGTTCCTTCTCCCATTTGTTGGATTCCATTATGAAAATAATTGTGAATATTAGGACTCCTGGTAATACCTGAACGTGTTTGATAAAGCATCGTAAAGGACCAAAACTCCTACGGCACGTTTCCTGGGAATTAGATTTTTAGGGAGCAGGCGGGGAATGGTTCTGGGAAAGAGATGTTTGGGGAGAATTGTACTTGCCAGTCATCCCAGAGTCACTGCCTGAAGCGAGGGGGGAAAAAAGAGGTGAGGGATGATCTGTCTCCTCATATCAGGCTTAAGTCTGGTGAATACAGTTTTAATACTCTTCAGAGCATCCCTTATGTTTTACCTGCTCTAGTAGAATTTCTAGCACATCTTTTCCCTTCCTGTCCTGCTTTTGGTGGTTGTTCCCACTTGTGCTTGCGTTTTACTTTTACCACCTTATCCTGTTCCCTGGTTTATGATGGGCTGGACCAACCAGAAAAGGACTCATTTATCTCAGTTTTATCTCTTCAGCTCTTGACTACGTGTGTCGTAGTCTATTTATGCCCCTTAATGAAAATATTGGGTGAATGGAATCTTAATTCCAACCTCCCAAGAGAAGGGGAAATTGTTATTGGTTCATTTTCAGAGTTCAACTGCATAAAGCACTGGATACTGGACTAGAAGAGAATTAATTCTGAGCAAGGAAAGGATTGAAATAGATGTGGTAAGAAGCTAAAATTTAGTATTGTATGTAGTTGACCAAAAACCAGCCCCTGGGGGGAAAAACTGGGTTTCCTTTTTGGCTTTGCCACTGACTCGTGAAGATGTTGGGTTGCCCGTAAATCAAAGGCATTTTAGGCAGGTGTGTTGTGGTGAGGCTGAGTGCTGGGTTCAGACAGGGATAATAGCTTATTCCGCTTTGTGTTAAAAAACACCCATAGTTAAAAGGCAGTCATTCTGCACTGCTCCTTAATTTCTCTGAAGTGTTTATAAAGAAAATACCCTTATACTGGGGTTTGATATTTTTGTTGGTTGTGCAGGGGGTGCAGTTTGGTGAGTTTTCAGGCCTGTGGTGCTCTAGTTGTAAATTGTAGTAGTCCAACAACTCGTTTTTTCTTTTCCCCCCTCATGTAGAACCAGTTAAGTTTTACAGGACAAGGTGATATATTTCTGACCTGTAACACAATTTACTAAAACTGTGTTAGTTACCCCTAGTATATTGTATTTGTTGAAGGACTAGAAGAGAACAAATCTGATATATATATATATATATATATAAAAGGAGTCTGAAATGGTAATGTATAATCTTATAATGCAATAGCAAATAAAATAACCAATTTTTAACACTGGCAAAAATTTAGTGATTGAGTGTGTATTGAGATTTGTCTTTAGGACATCAAATAATTGGTAGAGAGGGTAGGCTATTAGAGACAGATTAGAGACAGAGCATCTGATGGAGTCGAAAATGTCCGTGCGGTTGTAGTTACAGTAATAATTGAAGAGGTTAAAATACAGCTTGCCTTCAGCTCACGGTTACTGCCCCCTCAGCTCAGGCAGNGATCTGTCTCCTCATATCAGGCTTAAGTCTGGTGAATACAGTTTTAATACTCTTCAGAGCATCCCTTATGTTTTACCTGCTCTAGTAGAATTTCTAGCACATCTTTTCCCTTCCTGTCCTGCTTTTGGTGGTTGTTCCCACTTGTGCTTGCGTTTTACTTTTACCACCTTATCCTGTTCCCTGGTTTATGATGGGCTGGACCAACCAGAAAAGGACTCATTTATCTCAGTTTTATCTCTTCAGCTCTTGACTACGTGTGTCGTAGTCTATTTATGCCCCTTAATGAAAATATTGGGTGAATGGAATCTTAATTCCAACCTCCCAAGAGAAGGGGAAATTGTTATTGGTTCATTTTCAGAGTTCAACTGCATAAAGCACTGGATACTGGACTAGAAGAGAATTAATTCTGAGCAAGGAAAGGATTGAAATAGATGTGGTAAGAAGCTAAAATTTAGTATTGTATGTAGTTGACCAAAAACCAGCCCCTGGGGGGAAAAACTGGGTTTCCTTTTTGGCTTTGCCACTGACTCGTGAAGATGTTGGGTTGCCCGTAAATCAAAGGCATTTTAGGCAGGTGTGTTGTGGTGAGGCTGAGTGCTGGGTTCAGACAGGGATAATAGCTTATTCCGCTTTGTGTTAAAAAACACCCATAGTTAAAAGGCAGTCATTCTGCACTGCTCCTTAATTTCTCTGAAGTGTTTATAAAGAAAATACCCTTATATTGGGGTTTGATATTTTTGTTGGTTGTGCAGGGGGTGCAGTTTGGTGAGTTTTCAGGCCTGTGGTGCTCTAGTTGTAAATTGTAGTAGTCCAACAACTCGTTTTTTCTTTTCCCCCCTCATGTAGAACCAGTTAAGTTTTACAGGACAAGGTGATATATTTCTGACCTGTAACACAATTTACTAAAACTGTGTTAGTTACCCCTAGTATATTGTATTTGTTGAAGGACTAGAAGAGAACAAATCTGATATATATATATATATATATATAAAAGGAGTCTGAAATGGTAATGTATAATCTTATAATGCAATAGCAAATAAAATAACCAATTTTTAACACTGGCAAAAATTTAGTGATTGAGTGTGTATTGAGATTTGTCTTTAGGACATCAAATAATTGGTAGAGAGGGTAGGCTATTAGAGACAGATTAGAGACAGAGCATCTGATGGAGTCGAAAATGTCCGTGCGGTTGTAGTTACAGTAATAATTGAAGAGGTTAAAATACAGCTTGCCTTCAGCTCACGGTTACTGCCCCCTCAGCTCAGGCAGTGCCTGGGAATGCTTCTTGCCTGTTTTAATTCAAAATAAGACAAGCCCATTTTAATCAGCGGTGGAGCAGCTGACACCGGCCTCTGTCAGGAGGAGGATGCTGGTCTTGTTTGAAACTGATTTCCTTAGTGGGAATTTCAGAGCTCAGGGAATGGTACTTAAAAATCAGTTGGAAAAAGAAATGGAGGGTTTTTTTTGGTCAAATAATTCCCTATCTTACGCTGCTCAATGTGTATTAAAGATGCTTAGCTTTTCTAAATGAAAAGCTTTATGTCTCCAGGTCCCAAAGTCGCGCAGGCGACCGAACTCCGAACGCGATGGGGAGTCGGGAAGGTGGAGGAGAGGCTGCTGCATCCTGGCCCGGCATTTAGCAAGCAATACCAGCATCCCCCTTTGGCTGCGCTCCAGAGGCTTGTGCCCCCCTGTATCTTTCTTTTGAAGAATCGATGTAGATGGACTGGAGTGTTCTGGAGAGGGTTTTGTCAGTCAGCTTTCGAGCCGTGAACGCCGGGGCCTGTGCCTTGTTTGTGGCGGTGACGGTAGAGGAGTGAGTGTTTGACACGTGGCTGGCTCAGGGGATGGGGATGGAGGCTGTTGAGATTTTATTTTTACTTTCTTTTTTTTTTTTCCCAGAGATCAGGCTGTAAATGAAGTTGTTCTGTTGGGGTCACTCATCTGATTTACACACAAGCTGTTTCTATTGAAGCACCTGGGGCCTTTTGTTCATGCTTGTGAATGAGCCTCTTTCAGTCACCAACAGTAATTTAGCCTCGCTGCTTCCTTCAATAGGGAGAAGGCAAGTACAGGAATGGCATTTCCTCCCACAATGTCTACAGCTTCACACGTATATTTTAAGATAGGTGACAGAACCGTGTCACTGATAGGAATTCTGTTATATACTGGAGCAGATTTGGAAGTCACGTAAGGTGGTGGTGATATTTTACTGCATACTCTCTTAATTCCAGAATGATACTAAGCAGCAAAAGCGTGTGGGTGAGTAAGGGTACCCTCTGGAGGTGCAGGGAGTTTTCCTTTGTTACCACAGCAGTTTTAGAGGAAGACATTTCATTACCTTGCAAGTGCCCTGGCACAGCAGAGCACTGGACCTGCCGCCTGTACTGGCTCTGACTGGAGCCATAATCTCCCATAAACTTTGAGGCAAGTTTTACTTGCCTTTCCACTGACAGAGACCGAGCCTCAGCTTTCATGCTTCAGTGTCTTTCCATGCTTTGGTCAGTACAAATATTTAAAGTAAACTCTTTGTCTCTTGTCAATTTGAATGGCAGTCAGTTCTTGGAGCTCATTATCAGAGCACAAAAACTTGAGCCAGCACGAGGGATGGGAAAGCCTGAGAAGAGGGAATAAATGGCCGGGGCAAGACTTTAGGAAGCCTGTCTGCAAAAACAAAAATAAAATTAAAAAATCACCTCATATTTATTTTGTCTTCTGTTAGGAATCCTAGGGGAGGTAATGGGAAGCAGCTGGTACTTACCTAGTGAATTTGCTCTGTGTTGTAGTTAATCTCCCTTGTTACTGCGGCGTTCTTGAAGAGCAATAAGTAACTTTGATTTAAGTAAGTGTATTACTTAATCAGTGAAATGCTGAACTCCTGCATCAGCAGACTGATGTCTACTTTATAGATAATTATTTTATTTTTTTTTTAAAGCTGATTGTTCTAACAGCTTTTAATAGCTGGAGTGATACATATTATATTACGAGGCACAGATTGCTGGCATTTGGAAGGTTTTTGTGCGTGGGAGTGTTTGTTTTCTGGGAGGTCAGGATGGCAGACAAGGAAGCTTGGCTCAGATTTTTCTTGCTCGTTAGAAGACTATGGCTGTAACATTTTTGGTCTTCAGAATGGGCGTTATCTACAAATTCACGGGATATGTGATATTATAAAGTACTCAAGTTCTTGAGTTACTTTGTAGAAGGGGGTTTTTTTGGTTGTTTTTTTTTTTTTTAGAAAACCAAAAAGGAGGTGAGGGATTTGTTTTAAGGAATCATAAACTTGTAATAAACACATATGTATAGGCTGTGTTCCTCAGCAGGCTTTGAATGCTATTTCTGGAACAGCAGTGTAAGTGGCACCAACGCAGAGTGAAGGTGGTGGTGATGGACAGGGTTAATCTCTCTGTGGCTCTCTGCACGGTACCAGATTATGGATGTTGGTGATCACCTTTCTGCTCCTTGGAGGCTGGGTTACGTTGCTGCTACATACTAATTTAGAGCAAGATTATGCAAGGTTTTTTGGCCCTCTTAAGAGCAGCAAGAAACGGTGACTCAAAAGGCAGCTGTCATTTCATACCCATTCCAGCTGCTCTTCCCACTCAGATTTCCTCCCCTCACCCCTTTTAAAGAAGAAAAGAAGGGGGGGAGGGGGGAGAGAATTGCGAAAAAGAGGAGTATGAGGGTCTGAAATCTCTTGCATCTCTCACATCCTATAATTTCCATAGCTATATTTAAAATATACTTGTTTTTTCCCTGCCTTGCCAGTAATCAGACAAATGCAGCAGTGCTCATGGCATCAAAAACTCCGCGGCTGGCGAAAGCAATTGCTGTCGTAATGCATCCCTAAATTTAATAGCAGCGGTGTAAAACAAAGAAGTAACTCTCTATATTTCAGGGGATAATGGCTTTAGCCATCCCAATGGCCAGTATTTTCCTTGATTGGGCTGCTTTGGCTCCTTTTTTGTATTTGTGTTGGAGGAACAGAATCAATTTATTATAATAATTGTATTGCATTTAATGAACAACAAGGCAAGCAGAAACACAAAACTGCTTTCAAGTGTCACCAAGTTCCTATTCACCTTGGATGGCAAGTTTTTCCTTTTAACCTCATTACAGACAAAACCCAAACACACAAAACCTTTTCTTTCCCTTCCAGTGTTACCCTGAAAGTTCTCATTTCCTTTTCTGCTTCCCTTGCAAAATTGCTTGCTTTATGTTATGCCTGGAGCCTGAAGAAGAGGGCTGATTAATTGGAAAGGAACTTTTTGTTACTGGGGAAAACTCAGACATTGGTGTAGAAAATCAATCCAAAATTTACTTTCTTGATCCATAGTGCCTTTTTCTTGCAACTCTGATGTTCCTCCCAAGGGAAAGGCTTATCAGCAGTTTGCGTTCTCTTAAAGATGTCTCAGTCTTTTAAGGCCAGGTGCAGTTGTGTTGATGCCATTTGGCTAAGCCTTGAAAGTTCCTGTAATCTGTGCCATCCTGTCTCATACGGTCCCATCTCATAGTTGTCCTTTCTCTGCAGTGCTCTATGCCCAGATCTCTGTGGCTGGGCTGCTCCAGCCTGGCGGACAGCATGCCCTCGCTGCGATGCCTGTATAACCCAGGGACTGGCGCACTCCCAGCTTTCCAGGTACTTTCTGTCTCTCCCTGCTCCTTCCTTTTCTCTCCATCTGTGTACGTGTGCATCCCCTCCTTTACTTCCTTGCTTGCTCTCACCTCCCTTTATTCTCCCTCATGCTTTATCCCTCTCCTGTGTCATTCAGATCTCCTCTGCTATTTAAACCCATCTTGTGTAGATTCAGGGCAGCTCGGTATTGGAGCATTTCCATTACCTCCATGTAATATAATTATTTTGTCTAAGTTGGCTTGGTACCATCATCTTTTCCATTGGCTTTCGATTATGTCAAAAATATACCACTTAATTGTATTTGGCAAACGATATCCATCGTGCAGTCTCCAATCTGGCTGTTTGTGCAGTGATTCCCCTCCTATCTAAATTTTCTCTCTGCCCTGTAGAGGACTGATGGGGGAGGGGGTGGGTTCATCACCGTAGTGATAATTGATGCCAGCATTTGCATACTGCAGGTTTGGTAGCAGTAGCCTGGATGCTTTGGCTACAGAAAATTATTGTACAAGTCAGCTGTCAATCAAAAGGCAAATAAAGAAAACCTGCTTTTTGGTTGGGTGGGTTTTTTTGTTTGTTTGTTTGGGTTTTTTTTCCCTTTGGTCTCTGAATTTGTTAGAGTCAAGACAATTTTCTGCCCAACGGGTTTGACCAGTGAATCTCTACAAAATGCAGCCACCCACCCATGGGTAGAGCTGTTGGGTCAGCATCTAGAAACCTAGACAAGGTTTACAGACCAGGGGATGAGGTGTTAGAAAGCAGCCTTGAGGAAAGGGACTTTGGGGTCCTGATGGGTGAGAAGCTGGACATGAGCAGGCAGTGGGCACTTGCAGCCCAGAAGGCAAATCCCATCCTGGGCTGCATCAGAAGATGCGTTGACAGCAGGTCCAGAGAGGGGATTCTGTCACTTTGCTCTGGTGAGACCTCACCTGGAGTCCTGTGGGCAGGTCTGGAGCCCTCAGGATAGGAAGGACATGGACCTGATGGAGCAGGTCCAGAGGAGGGGCCACAAAAATGATCAGGGGGTTNGTCAGACTAGATGACCTTGAAGGTCCCTTCCATCCTGGACTATTCTATGTTTCTGTAAGGCTCTCAAGATCATTGTGGTTTTTTTTCAATGACGATGACGAGGAGAGCAGCAGTGACTGGGCTGCAGAGATGTTACGTTCCCGTTGGATACTCTGTCTCTGAGATGTTCTGTGTGACCTGCAAGTGACTGAGGGAACTCTAGGAGCATCTCAGTAGACTGCACATTCATTGGAGGTTCGTGGTGGCAGGAGTGTTGTTTTCAAGGTTGATGCTGCTGAATTCTGCTGCTGCTCACCTGACCTGTGGCAGAGAGTTTTATTCACCAGCACCTTGCAAAACCAGACATAATGAATAAACTAGAGTCTTGCTGAAATTTTCACTTGTTTTGGTGAAAGTTCATTACCAGCCTCTCAAGTACAGCGTGTAAAGATTATGTTGAATTTGGCTTCTTGCTCCCAGGGCCAGAAGAGTGCTGTGGAAGTAATCCTCACAGTCTTGGGGGAGGCTTAAGTGTCTTGCATCATTTTGCTGAAAGTCTTTTTGCTGATCCAGCAGTAGTCACTGATGGACTCTGGAAGGTGTCCTGCCAGGCCTCCTTTGCTGAAGCAAGCTTTTAGTGGAGCTTTCCGTGGGGGAAGGGGAAGACGACTTTTTATTAGTCTAAGAGGACTCTGGAGACAACAGGCAGAATTTAGACTCCTACTTCTAATCCTGATTTGCATAATTTGACTAAATCGGATGGGCCTCATTTTTGGGCTTTCTGCTGTTGAATAAATCTCAGATCTCTTTAAGCTGAGGTTTTAGAGAACCCTAGCACATGGAAAGCAATTCATAAATTCAAATTGGGACTCCTTTCTTTCTACTTGAATTCTTTTTGATTACTTGGAATAAGCATGTATTACAAAGGGGAAGGGGAAATTAGCCTCCTCGAGCTCAAGATGTTCTTGCTAATGATAGATAGGAACAATAACTTTTCTGCTAATGCAGCGTGTTGATATTTGGGGTCGAATGAGTGGGCTGCACGAGTGTTCACTGTGTCCTGCCTGCTTGGGAGAGTAGCAGGACTCTGAGATTTGCGTTCCTGCAGATGCTGAGAGACACCCCCCCACGTGTTTAGTGGCTGTGGGAGCTGGGGAACTCTGCCCCACGTGCCATCTAAAATGGTCCTCTTCACTCCCATGTTGGGAACACCTTTGGTACCATTTGAGAGAGAAAGCAAATTGGCAGCCACAGTGTCTGTAGCGTTGAGTCATCCCTATTTCAGTCAATTTATTACTATTATTTTTTATAAATTGGCTTTGATCCCCATTAACCTGCCTGATTTTAAGAAAAGTCCCCTCTATGAGGCATGGCTTCTGCATTCTCCAGTGCAGAAGACTACATGGGAGTGGTCTGGAGCCCTCTTGAAGATGTGATGTCGCAATATTTCATTCTTTAATGCTTTTTTTTTTTGGGGGGGGGTATCGAATCTTCAGGAAAGCATTAAAGACTTTCTTGTAGCCCAGCAAATTTTCTCCTATTAAGTTATTTTCTTTTTTCCGTTAGCAAGCTTGGAGTAACTGGAGAAGCATATCAATGTTCTTTGCTTGTGGCAAAAGAGAAGATGCCATCTGGAAGGCTACTTAGTCACTGCTGAATTTGTCTAGTTATTTACGTGCTTACCTTCAGATGCTCAGACAGAAACGTGGAAAGAGGCTCTTTTTGAACAGCTCAGTTAAAAGCCCCGCTGACTCCTCCTGGGAAACATTGGCAGATAGTCCATTTAGAGCTGATTCTGTTAATATGTCAGATAACTTCATTTTTCTTATTTGTCTGTGCTTATTGTTGGAGGTGCTTGTGTGAAAACAGGATCTTCTGGTTCCTTGGCTCTGCTGGGCAATCCTCCCACGGTGGGAAAGGTTTGAAGGCTAAACCTAGGAATGGGGGAATATGGAGCCAGAAACAGCTCTTCTTAACATCTCTTATCTCAGAGGGCTTTGCAGCTGACAGTGTGTCAGGAAACTGAATTTCATAGAAATCGTGATGGAAGGTGCAGCAAATTGGCAGGTGAATTCCTATAGGGTGCTGTGGGAAAGAGTCAAAAAGGATATTTTAACAAGAGAAAAAGCCCAGCCCTTCAAGATGCCATAGTCTTATTAGCCAAAGCAACTGAGAGCTAGGTTGCATGTAGCTCTCTTAATAATAAAAAAATAAAGTTAGACAGAGGATTATTTTTTTTCCTAGAAATCCGTGGTTTGGAAGTTTCCAGATGTGCCAACAGGTGTCTGTTTTCATGACATTTTTCATTTGAACATAATTACTTTCCCTCTTAAAATATTTTCCCTGTATGCTCACGAGGCTCAGTTTATGTTGCTTTTAATAGTCGCAGTTCTCTAAAAGTTCTGATTTACAATTACAACCATCAAATACGCCAAAGAAATTATTGTATTAACCCTTCTGGGGGTGCAGAATTCCATAGTATTTCCTTGAATTTGTTTCTATAAGCTGTTGTATAAATCACAGAATTGTCTGGGTTGGAAGGGACCTTTCAGACCATCGAGTCCCACCATCAACCTCACTCTGATAAAACCCATCACTAACCCATGTCTCTCAGCACTAGGTCAACCCGGCTTTTCAATCCCTCCAGGGATGGGGCCTTAACCCCTGCCCTGGGCAGCCCAGTCCAAGCCTTCACAACCCTTTCCCTGTCAAAATTGTCCCTCATCTCCAACCTGAACCTCCCCTGGTGCAACTGGAGGCCATTTCCTCTTGTCCCATGGCCTGTGACTTGGGAGAAGAGACTGACCCCCCCTGGCTACCCCCTCCTTTCAGGGAGTTGGAGAGAGTGAGAAGGTCTCCCCTCAGCCTCCTTTTCTCCAGGCTGAACCCCCCCAGCTCCCTCAGCCTCTCCTCAAAGGACTTCTTCTCCAGACCCCTCACCAGCTCCTTTGACCTTCTCTGGACCCACTCCAACCCCTCAATGTCTTTTTTTTGTGGTGAGGGGCCCAAAACTGGACTCGGTGAGGAGACTTAAGGAGCAATTAAGTCTTGACAAAAGGTGATGTATCAGGGTGATCACAGAGGTCTTTTTACCTGGTTGTCACCCCTAACAAGTATCAGCTCCAGTTTAGATTGTGAACGTTTTGGGACAAGAGTCAGGCTTTTACTTCTTTGTCTGCATCATGGGCACCAGTTGTCTTGTCAGCTTTAGTCTGCCAGAGTGGAGACTCTGTTTCTCTAACAGGCTTCAGTAGTCAAAGAGGAGGATTAATTTTTGTGATGGAGGTAGTAACGTCTTGTCGAATGGAGAAGGTTCTCTAGAATCCCAGAAATTCACATTCTGCTTTACCTGAAGTGAAGGTCTTGGACGTGGAGAACGGGTTTGTCAGATGAAGGGGAGCTATTACCTTCTGCTTGGTTTTGCAGAAGCGAGGAGTGTCTTCCCTGGTCTTGGCAGAAAGCTCTCTCCTGGTTGAGGAGAGCGTGGGTGTATTGTGCTACAGGCAAATGGAAGTCAGTGGGAGCACACCTGAGGTGGTCCAGCACGGGCAGGATGTACCCTGCTCCTTTCTGCGGGCTGAGATCACTTTGGGAAAAAAATGTGAGAGTAAGAAAGATGTCAGAGGTGTGTGGTGATGGAAACCTGGTGCACCCATGCAGAAGAAACAAAATAATTTCTCAAGTAATTTTTATACCTGTTTGTTTTTTCTTCAAATGTTTACATTTTTTTGTGTTAGGAAGTGGAATATTTGTTAGAGAAGTGTTGTCAGTAAATTGTTAGAAACAGTTGTCTCTGTAAATTTCCTTCAGCCTTCAGTTCATGCATTTTTGCCTTGAAAGTTGACATTTTATTGCTAAGAAATACAGTGTAAATGTGAGTAGTAGCACATTATTTATGGCTATACAGGAGGCTAATTCTGAAGTCTTGGAGTGGGCAAGCTGTGCTTGCTCAGCAATGCATTTGTGAGAGAAGCAATTGAAGGAAATTGTTCAGCTCTGGAGCAAATGTTTGCTGGTGTGTGGAGTTCTGTCTCTAACTGGGGGAGAGATGGGGTGTCCAGTCACAGACACCCAGAGATCTGTCTCCAGAGCTCACCCAGTCCCACTCCCCTGCTCAAGCAGGATTGCCCAGAGCACATCAATCAGGGCTGCATCCAGGAGGGGCTTGAAGGTCTCCAGAGAAGGGGACTCCACACCCTCCCTGGGCAGCCTCTGCCAGGGCTCTGACACCCTCACCACAAACAAGTTCTTCCTCCTATTCACATGGAACTTCCCGTGTCCCAGCTTGTGCCCATTGTCCCTCGTCCTGTCACTGGGAACCACTGAGAAGAGTCTGGCTCCATCCTCCTTCAACCCACCCTTCAGATCCTTGTGAGCATGAAGAAGGTCTCCCCTCAGCCTTCTCTTCTCCAGGCTCAAGAGTCCCAGCTCTCTCAGCCTTTCCTCACCAGGGAGATGCTCCAATCCCTCCAGCATCTGTGTTGCCCTACGCTGGACTCTCCCCAGTAGTTCCCTGTCTCTCTTGAACTGGGGAGCCCAGCACTGGAGGCAGGATTCCAGTTGTGGCCTCCCCAGTGCAGAGCAGAGGGGGAGAATGACCTCCCTCCACCTCCTGGCCACACTCTTCCCTACCCAGCCCAGGATCCCATTGGCCTCTTGGCCACAAGGGCACGTTGCTGGCTCATGGATAGTTTAGTGTCTACCAGGAGCATGGAGTCCCTGGACTCCATCAGTGTGGAGACATGGCTGCCCTTGACCAAGCCTGCTTTGTATTCCCGCCTCGTGCTCTCCCAGCGGCTGTAGCAGACCTGCCCATGGGCTGTTTACGCTGTGCCTCTAGAACAGAATCATCATTTTGGTGACTAATAGCCAGAGCATGTGGCTCCAGCACCCCCCTGGCTGGCGGCAGGCTCTCCCCTGGTTATGAATGTAGTTAGGTGGCCCCCAACTGTTTACAAGACAGCAGAGGTGAGATCTTTGATTGACAAGTCAGAAATGCATTAGATCATTCCCTCTGCCAGTCTCTGGTTCACGCTGTTAAAAATGTCAGCCTCTCCAAGTTTGAATGGCAGCCCGAGGGCCTCAGAAGCTTTTTGTTTTCTGAGATGGAAACACAAATTGGATGTGTGCCTGAGCGCTTCATCCTGGGCTGTAATTTCATCTTTTAGCTAAGAACCACAAGGTACATGAGCAAAGCACCCTGTAAACAATAATACCGGGGAAAAAAATAAACAAGGTCGTGTTTCTGGTACGTTGATCCACCGGTGTCCTGACCTCTATCAGGTTGAACATCTCCTCTCTGATTGCTGTTCCCTTTGGCATTACAATGAGAGGAGAGAGACTGACACGGGAGGCAAAGATTTAAAGTTGCAGTGTTGTTGCACGTTCCTTGTATTGGCTATGAAATATTGAACTGCCACAGCGTGACACCTGGGGTTTTTTAAGCAAAGTTTCTCGTTGGAGGTGTTCGGCAGCAGTTTCTCCTGTTTCTCCTCCTCTCACCACCTGGCAGGAGCAATTACAAAGGCACGAGAGGGCACACACGAAGGAGCAGAAATGAAGCCAAATGAATCTGGTAATTTTTACACTGGGCTCCAGGCCCCCATCTGTGGTTCAGACTTTGGGGAGCTTCACTGTAGGAGGATCAAGGAGGGTTCTCCTAAACAGCTATATATTTTTTTTAAATAAAGTTAATGCCCAGTGACTACAGGATGGTTTCATTAAAATATATTTAGGGTTTATCTCCTTTTAAATCTAACTGACTTGTCTGGCTGGTGGCATAAGCCATGCTGTGGTTCTGGGAAGCCCAGCAAGCTTTGACAGCCCCTGCAGCAAGACCATAGAATCCTAGAATGGTTAAAGATCATCAAGTTCCAACCCCCCAGTCTCAGCAGCAATGACAAGGGACACTTCCCTCCTTGCAGGTGGCAGGGAAATCCTTCTGTGCAGGTCAGTGGAGGTCCTTTGGGGTTTTTTGGTAGTGCATTGCAATTTAGTAATTACAAGTTGGCATTTGTTCTCCACATGCAATGATTACAGAATCCCAGAACGCTGTGGGGTTGGAAGGGACCTCTGGAGATCATCCAGTCCAACCCCCTGCCAAAGCAGGAACACCCAGAGCAGGTCCCACAGGAACGTGTCCAGGTGGGGTTTGAATGTCTCCAGAGA
>VXBJ01002033.1:44321-68405 GCA_013400055.1 Nycticryphes semicollaris | reverse complement strand
CGGCCATCCCGCGGGCTGTGCTGCCCTCTCACGGCCCCCGCCGGTACTGCAGGGGCGGAGAGGGGAGGGTTGGCTCCGACGGGCCTCTCCGCATCTATAATAAACCGCCTTCTTCGTGTCACTGAATGTATTTGGGGTTGGTTTGGTTGGGTTTTGTGTTGGTTTGGTTGGGTTTTTATTTTTTTAATTCATTTATTTTTTTAATTTTTAAATTTATTTTTTTTTAGAATAACATTTTAGTGATTTCCCCAATCTCTGCCAAGGTCTAATCTCACCCTTTCCCGCTTCAATGTGAAGGAAGGAGGCAGTGAGTGTATGTTCACCCGCTGCACTCCCCTCCCAGCGATTATACCCGGCTCTGAGCGTTTCAGCCCGGCGTGATCCGCGGCGAACGCCTGGCCTGGCTTAGCCTTTGGAAGTCCCCGGCTTCAGGGGGGAGCCGGTTGCCCAAGATCAAGTTTACCTCTTATTAGCAAAGAGCTAACACCACGTTAAGTAATCGTTGGAATTTAAACAACTGTAAATGTGGAGTTTGACCACAAGTTTGGAGAAGTCGGGAAGCGCTGCTTCGCCCGGCGGTGAAGCCCTTGTTAGTGGGATTTGGGTGGCTCTCGGGGAAATAAAGCACATGGAGGTACTTCTGAGTAACTTTGAAGGGCGTGTGTGGATAGGGAGAACTAAATGAAATGTTTCTGCTTTGAAATCAGGTATTTACGTGACCAGATTTCAGGGGGAGAAACCCAAACCCTTTAGCCAAAATGTAAAATTCGTAGCTTGCAGAGATACTTTGGTTGTTGCACTGCGCTGGGTGAGGTGCTTTTTATTCCTTCGGCTTTCTGTTGGCTGCTACTTGCACGGTACATAAAAATAGTCAGATACTCTCTTTCCTCAATTCTATCTCCTATAGACAACAAGATGACTCGGTTTTCCATACAATTCCAGCCATTTCCACTCAGCTTTGCTGGATCATTCTCATCAACCTTATCAGAGAGATGGTATTTATTTTGCTTCAATGATTGCTCCTTAGATTTGTATTTATTTATTTATTTATTGCTCTTCAAATAGAGGAAAATAATTTACTAGAATGCCTTGCAAAACTAAGTAAAATGAAACTGTGCTTGTCAAAAGACATAAACGATGTGCTGTGATGTGCATGAGTCTTTTTTATTATGTTTGTGTACTTGCCCTGTGTCTGGTGATGTTAAACAGGGTTTCTAATTACTGCAGAGAATTAGCCAAGTGCTGCTATCCACAGAACTTGGGAATTTTCACTTTCACTGAAATTTGTTGAACGACCTGCTGCCCCCTAAAAACGGAAAGCAGATTTTTTTTAATTATTATTATTATTATTTAAATACATGAATTAATTTTATGTTGTTTCTGGAGGAGAATTCTCAAACAAATTTATTCGTTGAGTTGGTTTTGATTTTATTCACATTTGTAGTTGTTACTCTTTAGCATTTTTCTTTATACATATATACACACACATAGATATATATGTATAAAAAAATAAAATCAGGTTGCCACCCTTCTTGTCTCCCTTTCCAAGTAGTCAGGTAGACTGTTTCTAGTAGCCATCTCTAACGGAATAGCCAAGGAACTCGTGGGTCACCCCCCAGTGTTTATTTGGGGTTTGTTTTTCATTCTTAAACGATTCCCCATTTGATTTGGTGCCGTCCATGGAATTTTCTAACTTGTGCCTGGATATAGCAAGATCGACCATCCACCTTTTGCCGACCTTCTACAAAAAAACAAACCACCCCTGGTGATTTATTCTCTCAAAACACAACCCCACAACATCCAGCGAACAAAGGAAGCAACTCTTCCTTCAGCTGATGAAGCTCTGCAGGTTGGTTGTTTGGGGTTTTTTTTTCACTCTTTCAGGAATATGCCTTGTTCTTCTGTCGCATCTTCAGAGTAATAAACTGTGCAGCAACCCTTTGATGTAGGTAATAACGTTTGACCTTGCAAAGGAGTACGTTCCCTCGTTGAAATGAAGACAAACTAACACGTGGATGGGTTTGGGTTGTTCTTCATATTAAATAGATATATATTTAAAAGGCAAAAATAACGTGTAGTGTAAGACCATGTGCAGTGCTGCTCTTGGCTAGAAACCAGAAGTGAAGATGGTCGTGGTGGGCAGGGGATTGGGGTTGTCACCTTTCAAATAACGTGGGGTTGAGTTTGGTGCTGCCTTAAGAAGCCGCGAGTGGGAAAGAATCCATTGCACCCGGTGTATAAAGTGCTTTTAAAAACAAATCTATTTCTAGAACCTAAATTGTCCTGGGACCAGCTCTCGATATAAAAATTCATAGAAACCTGTTTTTCTGAGTGTGGTAACTTCTTGCCATAGTGCTGTAGTGTTAGAATTCGCATTGGCCAGGTTGTTCTGTAAATTAAACAGTGACAGCTTCCCTCGGGGGAACAGCCAATGTATTTATGATGATGTGCTGATTACACAAAATACACTGCAAGCAGAAAACAGCTGCAGAGAACAAACCTCTTAAAAGAATACAATTACAAATAGCACCCTCAGTATTTCTGGCGGTGGGAGTAAAATCCAGCATGCTAATGTGGGCTTCTGGGTTGATTCCGGAGACGAAAAAGAGCTCGACGAAGAAGAAGAGGAGGCTGAAGGAGCGGTTGGCTGCACACGCAGCGCCGATGCGGAGCGGCATAAAATCCCTTCCCCAAGGTGAAGGGCAAAGAACGTGCCTCAGGCCTTGCTTTTTTAACTCTCCTGGTTTCTTAGGATTCCTGTGGCAGGGCACAGGCCGGGGAAAGAGCCCGGCAAACGGCGCTGGGTGGGGGATGCGCTTTGACGGCTGCGGTTCCCACCCTCTGTCCTGCCTAAAAAGAACGGAGATGCGATGGGATGACTCCCATTTAGTTTGTGCTCCAGAGCTGGCCTGTACGAAACAGAGAGTAGGAGATGTGCCAGGGGCGAGGGGGTAGGGGGGCACAGCCAAAAATAGTCCCTGGTTTAAGGCTGATCTTTCTTCTGCTGCTAATTATTTGCTTCGTGGGAACTTTTAGAAATAAATTTCAATTGTGGTTTGCTTGTATTGTGTTTTTTTCCCCCTAGGCTGCAGCAGCAGTGTTTCTTTTGGAAAAGGTTTGGATGCCTAAGGCAAGGGCTTGTACAGCCCAGTTTAGGCTATGACAGTTACTGGGAAGACAGCGGAGGTGGGACCGTGTTCAGCAACCAAACCTGGGAAGGGGCAGAGGTTCTTTGAACCTGGCTTTGCCTGGAAACAACCAACCAACCAACCCAAAAAATGATGAGGAAGGACTGGAGTTGCGCTGGGTACGGTGGCTGCGTGTGAGGGAGAAGTTGCAGCAAGAGCTGCTGCTGTGGGACTTGGGGCGAGGGGTTTGTGAAAATCAGGAGGATGTGGCTGTGGCAGCTCCTGCAGCTGCTGAGCTCTGGCTTTGGAGGGCTGCTTAAATACACACACACAAAAATCATCTCCAGAACTCCAAGGCACAGCCCTTTGATGTCTGAGATGAGCTGTCACACTTTAATGGCTAAAATACAACATTTTACTCAGGGCTACGTCGTGTCTGGATGGGGGAGAGTCCAAGTACTGAAAATGCCCTTTCAATCCACTTTTTGATAGTCATTGCTAGAGAAGTGTAAATGCCTTTTGAAAAAGCCTGGGATTTCTCGTGTGTTCGGTGTCTGTTACTTTCTGAGACCGGTATCGATTGACCATGTTTCAAATATTGGGCCAAACAAAAATACATTTTTTTTCTCATCCGCTTAAAACAAAGAGATGTTGCCCT
Organism: Nycticryphes semicollaris; assembly: GCA_013400055.1. Classification (NCBI taxonomy): domain Eukaryota; kingdom Metazoa; phylum Chordata; class Aves; order Charadriiformes; family Rostratulidae; genus Nycticryphes; species Nycticryphes semicollaris. The sequence continues at coordinate 64,619 of VXBJ01002033.1, read as the reverse complement.
TTCAGCACATAGATCGGATTTTAAAGCAGGTGAAGTAACAACATCAGCACCCGGATTTGGAAGGACCTGAATTCACTTGCTTTGAAAGAAGACTCCAGTTTCCCATCTCTGGATGGCTGGTGTGTACTAATAGACTGTTATTCATCAATCTGTGTTTTCTTTAAATCGTTTTGTGAGCCTCCCTGCCTTGTCCTGCTCTGCTGACATGTATCCCATGTGGCAAGAGGGAGTTTTGTATAATCACCCTGCTTTAATCAATAGAATAATTGATAAACCAGATAAGATTTAAACTGATTACCTCCCCGAGTAGAACTCCCCAAGGGCTTTGGACTCTCTTAATTTTGACATGGATGTTGTGTACCCCGTGGATGAAGTGCAGTTTGAATTATCTGTTTTTATTTGCTTAATGACGGGGAGGGTGTTAAAGTCAAATGTTTAATTAACCCAGCAATGGGCTGCGCTGTCACTTACACACACATCCAGCTGATTGAGATATCTCACGGAGAATACTGAATAGGAATGATAATGTGGCACTCAGACGGAAGATTGCTTTTTCAATCCATTTGCTGGGTCACTGCTTTGAATGTCTTATTGGATGAAAGGCATTCAGGCTGGGAAGAAAAAAAAAAATCAAAAAAAAAAATAAGCATTTAAGTACATTTTGTTTCCCTGGCCCCTCTCCACCCAGAAGTTAACTAAACCGGATATGTTGGGGGTTTAATAAGCCATTCGTGTTGCAGCAAAAAGCTGCAAATAGTGGATTTCGATGGGCAGTGATCTAGTGCTGGATAATTTCCTGTAGGACCAGAATGTTGGTGAGCCCCAAGGGATCTGAAGGCGAGGTGCTGGGTGCACCTTTATCTCCCTCCCCTGCCTGGATTGCTTGACAACCCCCCACTCCCCCCATTCCCTGGTCTCTGTAGCAGGTCCAATTTCTTCTTCCCTACCCAGCAGAGTGAGATTCGCAATAAGATTTTGTAGCTCCTTGCTCTAGTTGCAGTGAATGGAGTTTTGGAATTATTTTGTAAGAACAGAACCTAATAGCAAGCTTTTACATTTAAAATGTTCCAGAAGGAGGGTCTGTTGTGTTTCTACGTTCAGATTCGGTGTAGCCAAACCAGGAGAACCCCAGGGGTTTGTTTCTTGGGTGGCAGCTCCTAAAAGGCCACGGTGCTTGCCAGCCAAACCTGATCACGTGTGGTGCATCATCTGTAGTTGGCCATTCTATAATGTTATTTATAATGTGTTTATTTTCTTGATGTGGTGGAAGGTTGGGACGTGTTGAAGCTCGTGCTGGTTCTTTATATCGGCAATGAGGTTTTTCAACAGCATCTTGTATTGGAAGTTAACTGGGTTTGCCCCCCCTAGTCCAGTGGTGGGTGATGGTTCCTGTAATGAATGTAGCTTTGGAAGCTGGAAAAAGCACCAAGGTCTCCCCCTATGGCCAAATCACTGCTGTGAGGCAATGTTGGGGAGGTGCACCTCCCCAACCTGAACTGCTCCATGGTACTGCTCTGTAGGTACCACTCTGTAGGAGGGCCATGAAGCTGCTCCAAGGGCTGGAGCAGCTCTGCTGTGAGGACAGGCTGAGAGAGCTGGGGGTGTTCAGCCTGGAGAAGAAAAGGCTCCAGGGAGACCTTCTAACGGCCTTCCAGTACCTGAAGGGGCTACAGGAGAGATGGGGAGGGACTCTTGATCAGGGAGTGGAGCCACAGGACAAGGGGTAATGGTTTTAAATTGAAAGAGGGGAGATTTAGATGAGATACCAGAAAGAACTTGTTTGGTGTGAGGGTGGTGAGAGCCTGGAAGAGGTTGCCCAGAGAAGCTGTGGCTGCCCCATCCCTGGAGGGGTTCAAGGCCAGGCTGGATGGGGCTTGGAGCAACCTGGTGTGGTGGGAGGTGTCCCTGCCCAGGGCAGGGGGTTGGAACTGTATGATCTTGAGGGTCCCTTCCAACCTGAACCATTCTATAAGTCTATGAATCTACTTTGAACCTGCTTTAGATTGAAGAACTTGTCACTTTGGCTGCAGGGTCACCTGGCTCGTGTTGCCTAAGACGTAAAGAAAAATACAAGTGCCTCTACATTCTCAGGTGTAAACAACATACTGCGAGTTCATGTCAGTCCAACCCTGCAGTGAGATCACTGAGTAGCCATTTCTTTAACCGTGAGCTGCTCTCCTTCACTCTTTTGGGGGAGCAGCTCTGCCTAAAGCCCTTAACACAGCGTGTGACACAAGTTGGGGTTCCTTCCCCTGTGCTCTTAGTTTGGCTTTAGACAGAAAACTGAACTTCTGCTTCGTACCTTTGCTTTGTATCTTCTTTTCCCCTTCCCTGCAATGAAAACTAGGACGGAAGGAAGAACTTGATGATCTTTAAGGTCACTTCCAACTCTAACCTTTCTAAGAAAAGCATAGAACAGTCCAGTGAGATGAGGGCAGTGGGGTTGAATTAGATGCTTGGGAGTGCGAAAGCTACGGGCTCCAAGGAAGGCAGGTGAAGAGAACTGGAGGTCTGTCTACTTGACAGACAAGCTCAGAATGAGAGGTTTTGGGAAAAAAAAACCAACCCCAGACATTATCAAAATAATAAGCATAGGCAATGACCAGGGATGAGAGGGGAAGGGGTTTTATGGTGAGACTAGAGAGATGGCACTGGTCCTTTGAGGGAAGTAGTTAAAAAAACTTAGAATGCTTAAAAAAGGATGTGAGATCTACAAAAAAATGAGCCAATTCTCCAACCCCTTTTTCAGAGCACTTGCAGCTCCGATGCAGATGAAGCCGTAATAAATACTGTAGAAAGAAAGGGAATCTGTATCCAGAGAATTTTAATAAATAAAAAGTTTTTAAAAACTCTCCCTGGATCCGTTGGCTCTTGCTAACTCTTGTCAGTACTAGAATTAAGTTTTTGACATCTTTTTGGGATGTTGGCTTGTGTTCAAGAGCCTGTAAAATCTGAGTTTGTGCTCTTTTCTCCTCTTTGCCCCATACACTTGGGGGGGGAGTGGGGGAGAAAATCAAGAGCACAGCTTATTGCAGACTACAGAAGCTCTGATAAAAGCTCTGACGCGAGGGAGGGAAAAATCCTGCAAAGTGAGAGTGTCTAATTTCCAGGTTTAGGACTTTTAACACCCCGGGATGACTGTTGAAAGTGACTTTTTTTTGTTTTGTGAAAGAAATGTAGCAAAGTGAAAGGAAGAGCGAAGCGAGAGCCAAGCCGTGGTTGATTCAGGTCTTCTCTAAAAGGCCTCTCTGGCCTGTGAAATCCTTCCTGAAGTCCGTGTGGCATAACTTTGCAGTAGGGCAGAGAAATCCAACCTCAGCTGGAGCTGTTGAAAGAAGAACTGGAGCACAAATTTAAAAAGACCTGACCCAGAAGTAGCCTGGCTGGGTGTTTGGAAGCATACCCGTATTACACGTAGCAGAAGGTTAATTGGATGTTTTCATTCAGGCTTTTCTGGAATATGAGCTTTCTGTTCCTTAAAAAAGTGCAGATAGCTCTGAACTGCTATAAAATCTTGGAGTAGGAGACGTGTGCTATAAAATCACGCCTAGAAAGCGCTAGCTGTAAAAGTCTGTGGATACCTGTGAAGGTGCTGATGGATTTGTGTCATTTAGGAAAAGAGATTCTGAAACAGACCCGGCTGTGAAAAAAATGCAAATAGTGAAATCTTCCTAGAGGTCCTTGAGGCTTCTTAAGCTCTAACCTTGTTATGAGGAATGGGGAAGTCGAACTGCCTAATGCAGATGTCTGTGAGTTACAAAAATAACCAGATGTCCTGATTAGCAGAAGCAAATGTTCTTCCCTTAATCCACGTGAAATTGTATTCAAAGGCTCTCCGGATGTAATGCTTGTGTAAATAAGGCACCAACAAACACTGGAATAGAAAGGGCCATTGGCCAACTAGCTTGCAAGGCTTGAAAGCTTGAATATTAAAAACAAATTTACCACTGCTGACTCTCTTAAATTCACAGAACAGAAATGTTAAGCAGGGCTGCTTCCCGGGGAACGTGGAAAGACTGTTCTCATTAGCCATATTTTCTCTCTCTCTCTCTTTCCCTGTCTCTCTCACTCTCATTTGAGAAATGTGTATGAAGTGAAGCTAGCTTTTAAAAATTGCCCTAAACGGCTTGTTCCCTGCACCTGGATTTCTGTTTATTTTTTAACTACAACTAGATTCGTGCTCTTTCAAAATGCCTCTCTGTACATCACATCTTTGGTATTTGTGCTGGCTTTTGGTATTTTAACATAAAACTGAATTTACTGTTCTTCTAGCAATGCTAAGACTCCCCACACTTGTCCTTTATAACCCAAATAACTTGGCTTTATATAACCTGTATTCTTACCAACTTATTTAACTTGATAAGGAATTGTTCTTGATGTCATGAAGTTCTATTATCATAGAATCATTCAGGTTGGAAGAGACCCTTGGGATCATCGAGTCCAACCATCAGCCCTACTCTACAAATTCCTCCCCTACACCAGATCCCCCAACACAACAGCTAAACCACTCTTAACAAGACTCATTGCTTTGAAAATTTGTATTTTTCTAATTATGGATTAGAATGAAAGATGAGGTGCTTTCTAGAGATGTTAAAAATCAGAACCTTGTTCTGAAAAAAAGGTTGTTGAAACCTTTGTTACTGATGGCAGCGTTAACATAGATGCAGACCAAACTGGGACTTGAGTGAACATAGAATCATAGAATTATCTGGGTTGGAAGGGACCTTCCAGATCACCTAGTCCCACCACCAACCTCACTCTGATAAAACTCATCACTAACCCATGTCTCTCAGCACTAGGTCAACCCGGCTTTTCAATCCCTCCAGGGATGGGGCCTCAACCCCTGCCCTGGGCAGCCCAGTCCAAGCCTTCACAACCCTTTCCCTGTCAAAGTTGTCCCTCATCTCCAACCTGAACCTCAACTGGCACGTGTCTTGTTGGAGGGGTGGTTCTCCATTTTCACTGTTGGCAGAGCTTCAGTTTTAAGAATTTAGCATATAGTAGGTACTTGAGCTGCTCAGGCAGGAATTTGGACTTCATTTCTTCAGGCACCAGGCAAATGTTTGGGGTGAGGATGGAGAAGTCCCTGTTGTGGGGAGTTTATAAATATATTGGAGGGGAAAAAAAAAACAAAAAAGCCAGGATTCCCTGCAACTGCCAGGGTAGTGGGTATGGGATCAGGAAATACCTGTGCACGCCATGAAGGCAGGTTTAGGTTATTCCTGGTCTGACACTGGTCAGTGCAAAGACAGGCTGCAGTTTCTCTGCCCTCTCCCTCCGTCAGTCTGACGCGTCGCCGTCAAGCCCTTGCCAAAGAACCGTTTGACTTTAAACTTGTAAGAGCTGGGAAACTTGTCTGTGCCTTCACTCCGGGCTGAAGTCACCCCCTTGTGCCTACATACTGCAATTTATGGTGTTCTCTAAAAAGGATCTAGTCTCAGTGAATGCTCAGAGCAGCAAATGCCAAAGAGGAATGGGGTCTGATACTTATCTCTGCATTTTCATTGCTGTGGATCTCCCTGTGTGTTACAGCTGTCATTTTTGTTTTATCTACGGAACGGGCAGAGAATTGCCTTCAAACTTGCAGCTTTCCTACTTGTTTTTCTCAAAGAGCGTTCCCAGGGTTAAGCACTGGTGTTATATGTTGGAGTGACCAGCCAAGTAAGCACAAATTGGAACATTTTGGGGATCATGAGAGGAGAAAAAAGGAGACGCCATCCTTAAATGGTTTCGGTGGATGTTAGACCCATATATTATTTTTTAAGGGTAATACTGCTTTCAGGCTGACATTGGCTATGCCAGGATTCATCCTCACACTGTTTGAAATGGCTGAGATATTTATAAACTGACAGACAGCATTTATAAAATCAGGATGCTGACAGTCCCTTAACGATAACAATGGGCTTGGACTCATCTATCACTTACAAAGGTTATTGGAAAGGGAACGTAAGGCTTATGTGCGCCTCCAGTCTTGGACTGGCACTTATTTCCACACATCTCTCTCTCTCTTTCTGTCCTCCCTCCGTCCCCCTCCCCTTTTCAGTCCACACTGGCTCACTTGGGCATCGGGTAATGGCAGCTGATTTCTCCACATCTTTACCCGGCGATTCCTTGTCCTGTTTTCCGCAAGACATTGATGCAAACTAGGAGATGGGTAATATTGTGGTGTCTTGGGGCAACACTCCCTCCTTCCCAACTCCTTTCCCTCATCGTGACTGCTGGCAGGCTGCTGGTTTGAACTGGGATGGAAGAACAGCGTGCATTGACTGACAGACTTAAACTGGGGCTGGGAGAGGGTCAGATGGACCTTCTGCTGCCTTTCCCTTCCCTACGGTGCCGGTCTGCAGGGAGGGTGGTGGTGTCCCCGGTGGCTCCCCGGTGGCTGAGAGGGTCCCCCTCTGTCCTTGGTGAGGAGGACTGAGTGAGGTGCGTGGGGACACTTGAAGAAAGTGGATGTTGGTTGGTTTTGAGGCCTGATAAAATGCCGTGTTCGCTCAAGGCTCCCGTAGGGTCGGGTCTCCTGAACGGAATGGGAAATGCACTGGTGTGGGGTGGAGCATCTGTTTTATCAAAATAGCTAACAAAAATACCCAGAGAGCTACTTCTGGCTTCCAGTTTGCCCTTGAAACGTTCACTCTGCTGTAACTCTTCGGACACTGTGTTCCCACTGCATTATTTGCTTAGAGACCTGAAATACCCAAGTAGATTTTCCTCCATGCGGTTGGATCTGCTGATACCACTAAAAAGCACACCCTGCCCCGGCCTGTGCTGGAGCTGATGTACACACACACGATGGCGAGAGCGAGACTTGATTGGCTTGAGGGGCTCTATTTATCAGGGAACTCGATTAAAATACAGACTGCACATGACATCAAATCCGCAATCATTTTTCCACAGCAAGCAAGCGTTTGCTGTATTGGATGCAGGTGTTTAAAGCAATAGTGTGTTTTAAGGGCCAGAGCAGCAGAAATTCTGGCCTTTGGGATAATGACAAGTGTTCTGCCTGCATAAACAATATATTTATTTTTTTTTAAATCTCTCCCCCTCTTCTTTTCCTCCCCTCCCCTTGAGGTCCACACACAAACACACCTAGTTTCCCTCAAGCTCATCATCTCTGTCAGGTTAATCAATAGGCACCGTATGGCAGAGGGTCAGTAATCAGTGTCATCGTGCCTTTAAATCGTGTTGAAAATTTGCTTAAAGCCTGGGCCAATTAACATCGAGATGATGAATGGATGGGTAGATGGGAAGAGCCTGGCGCTCAGGGGCTTTGTGAGAAGGAGATGCTCAGCTGTTGAGCAGCAGACACCAGCGAATAAAATCAGCCATTCATGTGAGCTCAGTCCACCCACTCTTAATGATAATGTCAATCTAGCAAAATATATACACATTGGAGTTGTCATGAGTTCATAAATCAAAGGAGTTTGTCAAAGGCATTCAGATTAACGAGGCAGCAGCAATAACAAGTCAAATTTGCATAGAGAATTGCCCGAATCTCAGTAAATTATGATCCTGTTTTTCATTTGATTATTTGCTAATGTCTCAAGAGGGAGAATGATTATATTAGCATGCAAAATCTACTCCAGAAGTAGAAATCCGAGGTATAGCAGACCAGCACACGATGACAATTAATCAGTTTCTGCATACTAGCATAAACGCACAAGGCCCAGAAATGAACTCCTTTTTTTATTATTATTTCTCCTTGCTACTGATCCAAATGGTTCAGCTTGACAGAGACTTTATATTGCTTTAACAGTGTTCTGAATTGTGCCTGCAGGCAAGACATAGTTATGCAGCTATAACCAACCTATCCATCTGCCAACCAGATTGGAATTCTCCTATCCAAGGCTTCCATTAACCCCCACTGACAGCTCCAAACAGGATTAAGGATTTGAAAGCATAAAAAAATAGTTGTGCTCTTCACACAGACACTCATCTCCCCCCACCCTCACAAAAAGCCTTCGTCTGTGCTCTTTTAATAATTAGCGCGGGGCAGAGCGGCCCCCAGAGAAAGCCTCCCCCACTTGGCAGGGCTTTGATTTCCACCCCGAGGAGCGAGGTGGTACTAAAGGTAGCTCTGCCCAATTGGTAGTCCCTGGGAGTGCATTTCTCTGTGTGTGCTGTAGCTCGTTCCTGGTGGTGCTTTGCTGGGCTGTGGACTCAAAATCCCGCGTGGCGTCGCCCGTCGAACGCTTCCATCTGGGGATTCTCTCTGCGGTTCAGCCTGTTGTCTCCAGTGGTGGAGGAGGCTTCATGGGGGGAGTTAAATAGTAATAATTTCCTAGTGGTCTTTAAGACAACCTGCCACGGAGTTCTGTTCTGTTAATTACAGGCTGAAGTTTTAAATGCAAATCAGATTTAAAAGGGTCTCATTACAGACGGGATCCATTTTAGGAAAAATGAGCTATGGAGGGCAGAGCTCCTTTACAGGAACCTCCTGCTGGAGAGGAATTGGGAAGGTTACAAGAACTGTGAGCTTGTGTTTCCCAGCTTCTCTTCCCGGCGCTTCCAATGTCATTGTGTGACCTTGGGCAAATCAAGACAATTATTTTACCCGTCAGTGGAAAGCGGGAGCTGGGGGAGGAGGCAGTGTTTATCTTACCAAGATTGGCCAATTTGTGCTTTGGAGACTGTGGCACTTCTCCTCTTGCCTTGCTTCTTGTGCCTGTTGAAAAGGAGAGACCCCTGCGTGGAAGCACAAAGGCTTTTGGCCAGTCAGGCTTCAGCCTGTGAAGGAAGACTTTGCCTGTGGGATGTTTTAAGTTTTCCCTAGTGGAAGGGAATTCGTGTGGCTTTTCAGTTTCCTGTACGCACCCGTCTCCTTCACTTCTTTCCCTCTAACAGACTCCATCGTTCCTCTAGTACCTATCAAGTACGGTCAGAGCTTTAATGCTCCCAGCAACTGCACCCAACTTGCCGGCTGGAAACCAAACGCTTCTTTCCAGGTCCGTTCCCGAGACGTGTGTTTCAGTAACCACGAGAGGGTGCTCAGAGCAGGTCCTGCCTTTCTCTGCATCTCCTGCGGCCGAGAGCATTGCTGAAGTCCTGCTGGAGCAAACCTTCCTCTGACCTCGCACACGTTGCTCCCTCCTCCCACCTTGTTCAGCCACAGGAGAAATACAGAGATGTACCGATGCAGTCGGTTACGTTGTGCTCTTCCCATGGTGTCCTGTGTTGAGAGACACAGGACTAACTTTTCTTCTAAAAAACTGCACTTTCAGAAGGCCCTAGTGTCTGAATTCATGAAAATATTTACTCCATGGCCAGCCAGGCTCTGTGGGACTCAAGGTCTCGGTGTTTTCGAGCCTTGCCAGGTGCAGGGATGAGGAGGAGCAAGGCCTGGGCGTTTGACCCAGGCTGGCCAACAGGATTATTTCATCCCATGAACGCCACATTCCAGAGACATTAGAAAAGTTTGCTGCGTAGCTCTCTCTCCCTTGATGGCGGTGGGTCCAGACAACTCCTTGCCCCGGGGCCGGACCCCTGAGCCCTTCCCTTGCCCCCGAAGCCGTTGGGCTCACAGTGTCCCACATTTGCTGTCCCTGCTGGGAGGACACAGCTTCCTGCGGGTAGAATTGGCTGAGTGTAATTCTTGTGGATCTTGTATCAGTATCGGGGTTAATACTGGTTCTTTAGTATTATTGTTAATTATTTAGTCTTATTCTATTAGATCTATTTATATTTCAACCCTTGTGGTTCTTTGTGTTCCTCGATTTCCCTTCCCTGGGTGGAGAGGGGTCATTGGGTGATAGAATGATTGTCTGAGGGACAATAAATCGTTATGGGTTTTCTCAAACCATGACACGTGGCCATGGCTAAGGGTTGCCCAATCAAGGGAAAAGTCACTTCCAGGCAGCTCCAGTTCATCCTGAAATACGCGGGGGCTTGTACCCGCACCTGGATTGATGGGTTTCCTGTTCCTGAGAAAGGAGCGGGAGTTAAGAACATCTGTGCTTTTTCTTTTCTTCTCCTTCAGTGGGATGCTTTCCAGTCATTCTGTCTTCACCAAGCGTAACTTCACTTGCCCACAAAAGTGCACGAGCAGCGCTCCTCTTTAATAGGCTGCTCTCGGCGCCGCTGCGCTGGTGCTGGAGAACGGTGAGACGCCAAGCTGTGAACCACCATATGCACTTGGCAGTCTTTGTCTGGTCTTTGTTCAGCCAACCTCTTAGCCTTGCCACCTAGAAAGCTAATGAATGCAAAATGGTCCTCTGCTCGCTCTTAAAATCAGATGCTGGCCTTAAAGAAAAAGTAGATAACTTGATGCTTTGCTCTAAGTGAGAATTTCAAAGTATAAAGGCTGCCAGCTCACCTGCTTTTTTTTTTTTGGCTGTTTTTTGGAGGGAGGATCCTTAAAATTAGACTTTGGAACCACTAGGAGAATGCGAGATTGTGCAGGTCGTAGAAAGGCTCTTTGGAAGGGGAAATGGTTTCGGCACTTAGTGTAGGGAAGGGGGCGGCTGTTGAAAAAGCAACCAGAAATAGTAGATGTCTTCACCTCCCCTCCAACAAAACAACGTCTCCTGGCAAGGTGTTGTGACTCACTGCAAATCCCTAGGGTTCTAGCACTTGGTCTTTTTCTCCAAAGCACAAAAAGGAAAATCCTTACTTGAACTAACCGCTCGCTAAACTGTATTTCATGAGCAGAAAAAGAGCAGCTTTAACGCCTGACCTTCCTTTTTGGAGATCAGTGATTCTAACTTGTGGGGTTTTTAGGGTCACACTCCTTTCTGGATTTAATGTGACTTGGTCCTGGCTAAGGCCTCAGATGAAAACTTTAAAAAGCTGTCCTTTTACAGCAATTTATCAGGCCCGTTTAGGATTGATTTCCATTATAAAACCCTTGTTGCAGCATCCCAGATGTCATGGCACTTTGTAGGTTCTATATTTTGGGTTTTTTTTAAAAAAAACAACAACAAACTCAAATATCACTAGTTGGTCTGCGAGCCTTGATTTACACAGAATCCTCCCGACTGTTTTATGACATCCCACGTTGGGGGGGTCCTTTGGCTGGGTTTGATGGACTTTTTTTTTCCTCCCTCCCCCACCCCAGATCTGCCATTTCTCAGCAAACAGCTCCTACCCTTCCCCTGCCACTACCTTTTTGTCACTGTGACCAGCCCAGCAGACCTGAGGGTGTCCTGCTCGGTCATGCACCGCTCTCCTGATGGTTTCCCACAGCCCATTTGCTTTCTGCTGGCCCTGCTCTGTCCCCTTTGCCAACAGATGCCACCGCTGTCTCCTGAAGTGCGGGGCTGGAAGCTGGCTCTGCGAGAAGCCGTGCTCAGGTTATCTGGGAGACAAGGCAGAGGAGGTTAGAGGATGCAAAAGTCTGCCTTAATATCCACGCTCCCGAGCCTGCCTGCCACTAAGTGGGAAACCACCCTTTTTCCTGGCAGAGCTCTCCCTAAGCAGTTTTTCTGTCTCTCTTTAAAACCTGTTTGGTTGCTCGTTGCTGAACGTGGCCTGAGGCTGTGAATACTGCGGTGATGGAGCCGCTCCGAGATGCGGGTGTGGGATTTCCCCAAAGCTGCCTGTCTTTCCTCTGTCAAGGCAGCGGCCCGAAGCCCTGCACAAGAACCACTGGTTCTTCCAGAGTAGCTGACTTTGGCTACAGGCTTCCCCCACCAGATTTTAACCAAATGTTTGCTATGGACTGGGCATGCCCTGAGATAATCTCTCACCCGTCTTTACTGCAGAGCGGGTGTAATTGGTTTTAATCGTGAGGTTAACGGGAGAAAAGTCTCCCCATGGTCCTTCTTGCTCACGCAGGAAAAGCCCTTGGATTTCTTCTTGTCCACCATCTCGTCTTACTGAGGCTCTTTTTATTTTGGGGGGTTTTTTTTGGGTTTGGTGGGTTTTTTTGGAGGTGGCAGCTTATGTTTCTAGAAGCTGTATGTGGATGTACAGTCAGGGGGTAGGAGTGAAAAGCATAGCCGTGATGTTGTATGTTTCCTACACAATTATTGATAGTTTTGTGGAAGGATCTCTTGACAACCTCTTCCACCAGAATTTACCTCCGTCGTAATTTCTCTACGGTTTTTGGCAGCCAGGCAGGCTCGGTGCAATTAATAATTGTTAGGCAGATTAAAAGCATAGGGCATCCAGGACAACAGTTGTACCCCGCAACGACCTTTTGTTTCCAACAGTTTCCACTGGTTTAAGTGGTTACCCCGGGGTGTTCAGCAGCACTGGTGTCCCCTGTGCTGGTCCATCCACCCTTTCGGCTTTTCAACGTGGCCATTACTGCCCGTTTCAGAATAAATCCTCAAAGTACAGGCTTCTCCCATGGCTACTTGCACAGTGGTGCATTGTTGTGTCGAGGAGAAGAAATTCTTGCTCTGCCATAACAAGCTGTTTGGCTTCAAAGTACAAGTCAGCCTCTGGTACATGTGTACGTAAAATCCTACAGCCTGGGTGGTAGAAATACTCTGTTCCTTTTCTCCTTGCAGAGTGATATTAGGGATAAGAACTGAATTAAAGCTTACTTTCTTTCACAGAATTCCTCTGAGAGAGAAGACTGTAATAATGATGAGCCCCCTAGGAAGATCATTCCTGAGAAGAATTCACTTAGACAGGTATGTGATCAGTCTCTTTAAAAATGCAATAAAACTTTCTAGCTATTTGAATCCTTAAATGCTTCTGGAAGCTGAAGTCTGACTTGTGCTCATGGAAAACCTTTCTTTTCTCCTTCCAAGTCTGAGCAAGTCACGCTGTATCCAGGAAAATCACACACAGGTATTTAGCTTTCCAGAGAGTTTGATGACTCTTTCTCTTTAGAAATCTCAACTTCTCTATAGCGGGGTCAGTCGTGCCTCTGGAGTTTTACCATTCTTCCTTTGGTGTTCATCAAGACCTCTTTGGCCTCTTCTTCTGTATTTGATCCTGTCTTATTTGCAGTCTGTTTTGATTTGCTTCAGATCAAGAATCTCAAAGTGCTCTTACAACAATTAAGCTTTTCATTGCCCTTGAATGTAAATCTTCTTGGATGCGATGTCCAGGTTAATAACCTGAAAAATGACCTGTTCTTGTTTCTTCTGCGCTCATATAAATTACTAATGGGTAGGAAGGAGAAAGGGCAGTCTGAGAAAACATATCTCCTTGTCTTTTATATATAGTAAAGCAAATTTCTTATCAATTAAAAGTAGTAACTTTTTTTAATCCCTGTGACCAACAAAGGGCGTTCGCCTTGTGAATTCTGGGCTATTTAAATGGGATTAAGTGATCTGAGATCTTTTTGCACATAGCACCTTGCTCTTTCTCCCCACTGCAAGCTTCAGGCAGCAGAAGCAAAAATATCTCTGTGCCTCAGCTGTGCAAGTTTGCTGCCTGCTATGTCAGAGTAAAACCATCGACGAACGTGACTTAAGTGAATACCCCAGGCCACACACTGCAACAGCTGAGGAATTGGCCCATTTCCGTCTGCATCTCAGCTACAGGAGCAGGAGCCACAGGAGAGGAATAGGGTAGTCACAGGGTGGTCCCACTGCTGCTATTTGCAAGAGAAATTGTGGGTCAGGACAATAGTAAAGGAAGAAATATTTTATTGATAAAGTGCACTTGTGCTCAGTTTTGTTGGGGTTTTGTTTGTTTGTTTGTTTAGTTTTGCTTTAAACAATGTATTGTGTTAGGAGTGTTTCATTTTGTGGGACAAGATAAATTAAATTATTATTATTATTGAATATGTTACACCAAAATTAAAATGTTTCTGGCATTCAGCAACAACCAATGAAAGCGAGAGGAGAAGTCCAGAGAAGGTCAAAGGAGCTGGTGAGGGGTCTGGAGAAGAAGTCCTTTGAGGAGAGGCTGAGGGAGCTGGGGGGGTTCAGCCTGGAGAAAAGGAGGCTGAGGGGAGACCTTCTCGCTCTCTCCAACTCCCTGAAAGGAGGGGGTAGCCAGAGGGTGGTCGGTCTCTTCTCCCAAGTCACAGGCCATGGGACAAGAGGAAATGGCCTCCAGTTGCACCAGGGGAGGTTCAGGTTGGAGATGAGGGACAATTTTGACAGGGAAAGGGTTGTGAAGGCTTGGACTGGGCTGCCCAGGGCAGGGGTTGAGGCCCCATCCCTGGAGGGATTGAAAAGCCGGGTTGACCTAGTGCTGAGAGACATGGGTTAGTGATGGGTTTTATCAGAGTGAGGTTGGTGGTTGGACTGAAAGGTCCCTTCCAACCCAGACAATTGTTGTATCAGTCTCCATCTTTGTGTCCAGGCTTTACAGTGACAGATACAGGTCAAACCCCTTGGGTCTTCTGGTTGTTATCTGGGGCCTTTTGTGTTGAGAACAGCATCTGTGGACAAGTTCAAGTCTTAGTATTAAAGCAAGTGCCGCCTTGTCTAGATCATAAGAGGTGATTGACCATGATTTTGTACCTAGTGTAGGAGGCATTTTGCTTCTAGATCTAGGCATAAATCAAGCTGAGCAGTTTGGAAGCTCAGATCGCTCCTCTACTAGTGATGGACAAGAAGCAGAGGGGAGTTTTCCAGCTCCAGATGCAGAAATCAGACACATACGCAGCCATCACCCCTGTACTCATCATCCTTGAGCAGACTGGTACTTACTGGGAAGATCTGCATCTCCTACAGGAAGGTCTGCAGAAAGGCTACCCTGTCTTACTTCTATCCCTATGTTTTAAACCAGAAAGATTTGACCTGCAAATGATGTCAAAGCAGTAATAACCTAAAAGTACTTTCCCCCTTAGTGGAAAGGTGCTGACTTGGTAAATGTTGAATCTACAGTTTCCTTATTTTCTGTCCCTTTCTTAAGGCACCACCGTTCAAATTTCATTATCGAGGCACACAGACCTACATGCACAGAGGAACTGAGTGTGTGTATGTGGGTAGAAGAGAAGTCTATTTACTTAAACGGTCTTTCCAGTGCAAGTGTCCACATGTTTAGTACTTCTTGATTGGTTTTAGAAAATTAATGAGATGCATCAGACCACTTCAAGCACAGTATGATGTCTTGACACATTCAGCTGCTGACAAGTTTAAGTAAAGGTGCAGTACCTTTTCTTGCCTTGTTTGTGGTGGTGGTGTGAATGTTTTCTCTGTTGGTTTGTGGAACATTTGTTAGAGGGTGGAGGTAATAAGAAGGTGTTGTGGTTAATTAAGCATCTGAAGTTTTANTCCCTCCCCATCTCTCCTGTAGCCCCTTCAGGTACTGGAAGGCCGTTAGAAGGTCTCCCTGGAGCCTTCTCTTCTCCAGGCTGAACACCCCCAGCTCTCTCAGCCTGTCCTCACAGCAGAGCTGCTCCAGCCCTTGGAATCATCATCATGGCCTGCTCTGGACACATTCCTACAGGTCCCTATTTGCTTAGTGCTATGGACTATGTCCCCTGTTGCTTAGTGCTATGGACTGTACTCCCAGGAGAAACAAATTCTGTGGATTAAAATGGTTCTTGGGAGAGGTTGTCTTGAGAAGTCTGAACAAGTGGAGCAGTGTCCTTAATGTGCTGGAAGTGGGAGGCACGGCCACTCTTAGGTGCATGAGGAGCAACAACATGGAAGAGTCACGGAGTTTAGCCCTGGGAAAGGAGACAGAAAAAGGCAGTGAACTTGACAGTGTTAACTGAAACGGTGCAAGTGTCTACACTGTGACAGATTTTGAAGTATGGATGCAAATGTTCGATTCTTTTTGAGTGTTTGAGCTGACAAAATATAATTTTGAAGTGGTAAACTGAAAATCAAAGTATGAAAACAGCCTTCAGGAAAAAAAAACAATGACAAGTGGCAAAAGTTTTTTTGGCAACTTTATTTAAGCTAACAAACGAATTTTCACACTGCAAAGTTATAAATTAATTTTAATAGGCTGATCCAGATGGTCCATTTGGAAAATGGATAGCTTGATCTGTTGAAAATTAAACTAAATTTATCTCTCTCATACTTCAAACCGAAGTAAGCGTGAGAAGAGTGCCCATTAAGTCCAGCTCATACAGATGGACCGGCAGGTCACACATGGGACTAATCTGATTCATTTTAAAAATAAATGCATGAGTTATTGAATCAGGTTCCTGTTTCGAGCCCTGTGTGTGTGTGTGTGTGTGTGTGTCTGCGCTGCCCTTTCAAAGGGACTCGCAAATGCTTCAGTGCCTTTTTAACCTGCGTGTTTCCATTTTAATTCAGCCTCCTTGCCAAAAAACGTAATTAGTTTTCAGTGCCTATCATTTAGCGGTAGACCCCAACGCTAGATTGATTAGGTCAGGCGTTTTGTTGTTTTAAGGGCTACGTCTCCATTCTTCATTTATGAAGAACGTGAGCTCAATAGTCTCGGGGAGAGAGAGCCGGCCTTTAGAAGCGGGGAAGGGGAAGCTCTCTGGGGGCCCCTCCAGCCTTTTAGCTTCTGGGTGTTTTTAACAGAGCCATGAATGCAGATTTGTAAATTTATTGCAGTGCCATCTGGTTTTGGGGGGGGGTTGTTTTGTTTTGGGTTGGTTTTTTTTGGGTTTCTTGGTTTTTGTTTTTTTTTTCAGGAACCGTATTATTGTTGGCTCGTATCTGGCTATTGTGGTGGTCACTCCCCGGGAGCTTGCCCGTAGAGTCCTGAGGCAAGTGATGAATAGCGGGGGTCAGCATGAATAAGGTCACAGGGCAGCTGTCCGGGCCTGCCCTGAACTTGATTACCCCGCTGGTTTTTAAAGAAGATGGGCCCAAATGCAGGTCGTTTCAAACCTTTCAAACCTTTCCCTCCCTCCTCTTGGGCCGCAGGGATCATGAAGTGCCCTTTTTGCTGCTGTGGGTGAAGGTGCCTGCCTGGGATAAGGCCGGCAGCAGGCCCTGCTAACCTCACGTGAGGCTCTGCTCTCTTCCTCTGAGCTTCCAGGTGGAAGTCCAAGGGGAAAAAAAAAGTATTTAAAAAACCCCACATGTATATATATATATTTCCCTGTCTGTTACCCTATTTCAGACAGGCCCCTTAGCGTTTTCAAGATTTTTCCCTCTTCCTGTTACGGTACAGAGTGTTACCTCAGTGCACTCTTAGGGATTTGAGATCATATTTGTACAATTGCACGGAGCACTGAAAACACGTTGCCGGCGCTGATCGCAGAGTTAAAATAGGAACAAGACTGATGTGTGGAGGTAAAAGCCAATCCATGAGCTGTAAGAAGCAGAAAGTGGTTGGTTAAAGAAGGTGGAGGAACGGAAAGAGGAAAAGTACCAAAAGTACTTCCAGCCAGTAGCCTCATCCCCCTGCTCAGGGCTCCTTGCCCGGTGTATTTCTCCTCCTCAAAAGTATTTCTGACAGGGTAAGTTGAAGCTGTCTTTTAGAGGGATGGGGAATATTCCAGGGTGAGGGTCCCACTGCTCCTTCCCTCCCTCCCCCTGGAGAAGATGCTGCAGTTCAAACCTGGCGTCTGCTGGAGAGCTGGCCAAGGCAGGACATACCTGGGCTGTGAAGTTATCCTGCCTTACCTCTTCTTTTACACTGTTGACCCTTGCTAGGAAGGAATCACAGATTCATATGAAGAATATGAATAGAATCATATGATTCTATGATTCCTCCACTAAAGTTATCCTGCCTTACCTCTTTTTTTACACTATTGACCCTTGCTAGGAAGGAATCACAGATTCATATGAAGAATATGAATAGAATCATATGATTCTATGATTCCTCAATTAAAGTTATCCTGCTTACTTCTTCTTTTATGCTATTGACTCTTGCTAGGGAGGAATTGTAGAATCACATGAAGAGTATGAATAGAATCATATGATTCTATGATTCCTCAACTAAAGTTATCCTGCTTACCTCTTCTATTAGACTATTAACTCTTGCTAGGAAGGAGTTGTTTGCTGAAAAGTCTCCTGAAATTGCTAAAGTACATCCTTAGTCTTACTTTTAATTTATTTTTTTTCCCTGATTCTCAAACAGCAGCAGAATAAATAAGTAAATAATACTACTGCTACCAATCTCCATTCCTCTGTGACACTTTAGTGCGCGTTAAAAATGTGGCCAAGGCGGGTTGTGCCGGAGTCTAAGTCACAATGGGAACGCTGCCTCGTGGCGGAAAGGCCACTGGGCTCTTTCAACATTAGTGCTAATAGGAATCTGTCACCCGGCCCCATTTCTGCATTCCTCTGTAATTGAGTAAATTGCAAGTGTTGTCTGCTCCCCCCCACTCCCAGCCCTTTGTGTCCACGTCCACTTACCACCCCGCGAACGTGGGCAGTGATAAATAAAGCACTGAACAGGGCTCTCAGCTCTTTGAAAGCAGCGTGTTGCCAGCCCCCTAGTTATATTTCTTTAAGTGTTTATGGGGTTTTTTTTTTCTGTATTCTTTTCTCTTGTGCGGCTGGAACCCTGGGGATCCAAAGCCATGAGAGAGGCCAAGAAGCTAACAAAGTAGCTGTCCCCTTGTTAGCTTGTTCCTTTCTTCTTTAAAAAACAAGATGAAAACCATCTGGCTCAGGGCATTACATTTTCCTCCCCCGTGCACCTCTATAGATGAAGAGTTTCACCTGCAGTGAGGGTTTACATTGATTAGGGAGGGAGCAGTAATTCAAGCCTCCATCCACTTCAGTGGTACTTTGCAGTCTTTAAAGGTGCTGACCCATTGAGTTAAACTGTCAAGGGAGGATAAAAAAGGATCTTCATCCCGGGAGGTAACAGCTGCCAGGTTTTCAACACCTTGCATGCTGCTGGAAAAATGTCACAAATTGTCAATGGGAAGAAAAATCACTTGGCTGCCATCTTCCCTTAATGACACGCCTTATAAAATGAAAGATTTAAGGGTTTAAAAATCAGCACGTAGCTGTCAGGGCCAAAAATAAAATAAAATAATAAAATAAAATAATCCTGAGGGATTTGGAACAATGGGCCCGAGGAGATGTATCCCGAAAGGCTGCGAATGATGCATCCAAGTGGGAATAACCAGATCTGATCGGGATGGCCAGGGTTATCTTTGCACGGTGGGATGAGAGGGAAGTGAAAGCACCAGCAGCACATGAGGATAATATCACTGTGCCTGTAGTTAAAAAAAAAACACAAACAAAAAAGAAAGGGAAAAAAAAAAAGTCTGCTTCATAAGGCAGTGAACTGAGAGAAGACATACTCTATTTCTGCTCTTTGGAGGACAATTTGTTTTCAAGCAGCTACCAGATGGCTGAATACCACCACGTTTCCTTTTTTCTTCGCCCTGTCCCCCCCTTTCCTTTCTTTACCAAGAGCTCTACTTCTCCCTGGTCTGTGGGTTTGGTTGGTTTAACGCTTTTAGGTGACTGAACAAGCCCGTGGTGTTGGGGCATTGTGGCATAGACTGTTTTTTTTTTGGTTTTGTTTCCTCCCCTGCCCATTGATGGATGAGGAAGAGAGATCTTCAGCTTTAATGTCATTTCAGAGAACAGGCAGGATGGGGGAAGGCTTTTTGTTTGTATTATCTCCAGGTTTGTTGTTGTTGTTGTTTGAGGGGCCTTTTTTGTGGGTTTTTTTTTTTTGTTTTGGATTGGTTTGGGTTTATTTGCTGTTTGTTTTAGGTAAGTCATTTTAATTGTACTGAGTAATTAGAAGGTACACACAGCCAAGGGAGCTTTGTTATGGTAATTGCTCAAGAAAACCCACTCCCCAACTACCATTGCCATGTGTTGAGACGCGTCTTCCCTCTAGTGGCAATATTAAGGACTCTGGCTTTCACACTCGGCAAGGTGTAATTGCAATATGACAAAGTGTGCTTGAGGGAAAATCCTGTAAACGATCTAGTTTTGGGATTTTTTCTATTTTTTTGTGGTGGGTTTTTGGTTTTGTTTTGTTTGGCTAGTCTTTATTTCACATTACAGCTTTCCGTGGAGACTCCCTTTCCCAAGGCTGGGCTCTAAGGAGAACAAAAATGTTTGTCTTAAGAATGTAATCGCGGCGAATCCTGGGTAATGTTTTACAGCTTGACTTAATTCCAGTCTTCTTTTTAATTACCTGTTTATAAAAACGTTTTTAAATTTGTGGAGATTACTTAATTCTTTCCGAAGAAGCACCTCATTTGAAATAAATAAATAAATTGCATTTATTTTAAATAGTCCATGTGAAAGACCTTTAAAGGGTAATTAATGCAAGTCTCCTAAGACTCTAAGTAAGATGAAAGCGATCTTTCCAAATCTGCTGGAGTGATTTGTTTATATAACTTCCCACTTCTCCTCAATTCTTCGGAGTCTAATAACTTTTTTTCTAACCGTTTGGCAATTTGTGCTTTGCTACAAGAGCCCTTGTTCGAAAAGAACAGTTTAATAATCTTTTCCTTGAAAATGACTTGAAGGGAGGGTGTGGGTTTTGTCTTTTTGCTGTGGTTTTATTAGTGTTATCTTTCTCTGATAAATC
>VXBJ01002033.1:29653-44272 GCA_013400055.1 Nycticryphes semicollaris | reverse complement strand
GGAAGGGAGAGGAAATCTTATTGAACTCCTGGGTTGCAGCTTCTATTAAAAAGCGGAGTTTTGTTCAGGGACTGGGGATTCTCGGAATAAATGGTCAAAGAAATGGATTTCAGTTGGCGGAGAAGCCGCGAACACACAGACACAGGAGTTCTGCCTGGGCTCCAGGTTGGCATCCAGCTTTTGTCCAGAGCTACACCAGCGAGAGAAGGAGCTGTTCCTGTGTTTATGTCAAAAGAGCAGGATTGGGCTTTCTCTAAAAAGAAAAATGTAGCCAAAGACACTTGGGGAAGGGGCTGAGACACAGCTCTGGCTTTAGTGAACCATAGTCCAGCGTCTCCGTAGCATTTTAAGCCTTTGGCTAAGAGCGAATACAGCTTTGTGGTTCCCCTGCTTCTGACATGATTTGGTGCTGCCATGTATTTGTAGCTTTTCCTTTTCTTTTTTTTCCCCCCTCTTTTCTTTTTTCCCCAGGTTTTTCATTAGAGCTTGTTTTGCTATAGGGCTGCTTAACACTGTTCTCAAACGGCTTCTGCAAGGTTAAAGGAATGCAGCCTGGTAACAAGTTTGTGTCATTTTAAATATATACCTCCCAGTAAATAAGGAGGAGCCTCGCAATCAATCCCTTTTAGTGTGTTATATGTTTCACCTGACAACTAAACCCTCTATTGATTAACCATTACTTTGTTAGATAATCTCGTGTCATTGAAGCCACTGTAAAAATTAAACTCTTTATAATGTTTTACCCTAGCAGCAGTGCGAAAATTGAAAACTTGTTCGGAATTACAGCCAGCTTCCACAGAGAAGGTAGTTTTCAACAAACTGGTTTATGTTTGCATGCTTTATATGCAATATAAAAACATATTAAAGCACTCCAACGCAAAGCGCCCTGCCTGTGGCGTTGAACCAGGCTGCCATTTCACTCTGCTTTTCCTTGGTGAAGAAGCCTCTTCTCGTGATGAAAGGTGAGGAGCAACTCGAACAGTTTTGGTGCAAATGAGATGAGGTTCATAAAAGGTTGGAGCTTTAAAAGTGAGTGGGAGAAATTTGCTTTTCTGAGGCTCGGGTTTGGTTTTAAGTTTGTCAGTGTTCCCACAGGCATTGGAATGAAGGAAAGGAAGTTCTCTGATGTTGCAGTGCAGCAGGAGAGAGACACCCTCAAAGGTTTCACATTAATTGTAGGGCTCTGCATTATTACTCGATGGTAGGACTTTCAGCTTCCAGTGAGGTCCGTTCACCAGTAACTCTTAGTGGGATGAAGATAAAGATAACAGTCCCAGGTGAAACCAAATCTCCATGTCCAGCAGTAACCTCGTGTCTCACCATTGCCAGGAACTGCTGCCTACAGAGGGACATTAAAAGAGGGCAGCCATATAGTGCTGCCTTCACAAGACCTTCTCTCAGCTGCTCATGACTCGACTTGAGCTGGGGGTGTTCAGCCTGGAAGAGGCTGAGGGGAGACCTTCTCGCTCTCTCCAACTCCCTGAAAGGAGGGGGTAGCCAGGGGAGGTTGGTCTCTTCTCCCAAGTCACAGGCCATGGGACAAGAGAAAATGGCCTCCAGTTGCACCAGGGGAGGTTCAGGTTGGAGATGAGGGACAATTTTGACAGGGAAAGGGTTGTGAAGGCTTGGACTGGGCTGCCCAGGGCAGGGGTTGAGGCCCCATCCCTGGAGGGATTGAAAAGCCGGGTTGACCTAGTGCTGAGAGACATGGGTTAGTGATGGGTTTTATCAGAGTGAGGTTGGTGGTGGGACTCCATGATCTTAAAGGTCCCTTCCAGCCCAGACAATTCTATGATTCTATGACTTCAAGAACCAGGTGCAGTTTGTTTGCAATATTATCAATAGGTTTCCATTGAGATCTCTGAAGTAGAGTGATATTATCTCATTTTTCCCTTTGGACTTCAAGGGACAACTAGGCTTTTGTCTGCATTTTTGCTTGACGCTTCTGAAAACATATTGTAGAAGGTGGACATGAATCTTTTTTACCCTTTTTATTTATCCCACAAAGCTGATAATGCATTCTGCTGTGAGAAAGTGAAAATAAGAACAGAACTTTGTAACTTTGCAAGCATAGTAATGGATGTTGAGCTGACCATGACTGTGTTTTATTATCAAATCTCTGTCCTGATGTGTTCAATCCATTATATGTACTCCTTTTAGTTCTCTTTATTCCCCACTACTTTTATTGAGAAAGAAAAAAGTGACTTAAATGGTCATCTGGTAATTTGGCACTTTAGGCGGATATTTATGTAATAAAATTACTGTGTACAAGTTGATCCTCGCAGTGAAAGTATGTTCTTGTCTCCTTTCTGTGGCTGAAAAGGTTGGGAAGGGGGAATGTAAATATCATTGGCAGGTTGACAAAGGGCTGAGAGGTGGGAATGACATGGGAATGCCCTGGTCACTCAGACCCAGAGTCTGCTCATCCAGCGCCGGTGCCGTTGAGTAAGAGCCAATGGGTCTGGCCACTCTCTGTGCTCCGTTCCCCTCCTGCTCCTCCAGCATCTACCCCTCTTGCACTGGGGGTGTCTGGGGGATATCTCTGCCGACTGCTCTATGGACCTGCTGTCCATGAGTTTAATTCCTTTTTCCACTTGCTGATGGTATTTCTCTCCACGGGGTCCTGGGGCAGCAAGCTCCAGAAGTTCACTGCCTGCTGTGTGAAGAAGCATTTCATTTTATCTGCTTTAAATTTACACTATACTAGTTCCATCAAGTGTCACTTGTCCTGGTGGTGTGGGATTTGCTGAAGAAGTTACGCTGGGAATTCAGTAGGTGCTGTTCACACCGAGATGTAACTGTGGGTGAAAATAGTAAAAATTAAGCAATACTTTGCAATAATTATTTGCATCTACATTCTGAGATGCACACAACTTTGGAATAGTGCCTTAGCGAGCTTGCCTCCTTCTCAGGAAGTTCTAGGGTTTTTAGGCTCAGCATTTAGTGTTTCATGCCGTGCTTTTGGGCTGCCTGCTCTTTCCCGTTTGTAAAGGCGAGGGGGAGCCTGCTGTTGTTATAAGTAAATTAAGACAACTCCAGCCCAATATGGAATTATCTGATATTTATTAAGGTAGGAAAGCAAAAGCAGCGCCGGGCGGCCGGGGAGTTGCAGCTCCACCAAAGGTTCGCACCTTTGAGCAATTCAAGCAGTCCTTTTATCCTCTCACATGTTGATTTCGACATTCTTGTTACATCCATCAGTCATTCCACCTCCTTGGCTTCTCTTACCTTTATTTATGTGTCTTTGGAACAAAAGTGGTGATTCACAATGGTACAATGGTACGATACCTGCCCGGTACATAAACAGGAAGGCACTCGTCATGGTACCGCAATCTCTTGCCTCAGACGTTTTACTGCTTAAGACCTTTACAGAATGTCCAAGGGACTTTTTCTCAAAGTCCTAATTCTAATCAGCAAATTGCCCTTGATCACCCATCACACTGTGAGCTCGGGTTTTTAAAAAGCTGGCTCGATACCAAGGTTTGTGCACATCTCTCCTGGGAGGAGGAAGACGTGACAAGCTCCAAGTTCGGTTCGTGGTTCAGTTCGCGGAGCCACAGGCTTTTGTCTTGCTTTTCAGGCAAAGGTTTTTGGGGCTGAGCTTTTCACCCACAAAGTCGAGTCAGTAGTAGCTTTGTTCAAGTCAGGGCTCCTCCTAATGTCTACAGTACGTAGCAGGTACGTTGTGCAGAAATAGCCCTGCTGCAATGTTAGGAATTAAATTGCCAATGAAAGAAAATCCCAGATTTATGATAAAGGGGTTAAATTGCCCAAATGTAAACGCTGAACCACCCTTGGTGGTTTTTCACCTTCAGAACCTGGCTGAATTTAACTAACGTGGTGCTTATAAAATGGAGTTTGCGTGGTGTTGCCTGAACGGCAGCGCAAAGCAGGTGGTGTCAGCTTTCTGTCCACCAGTCGGGCTGCCACATCTGAGCCACAATTTGTAATAGTTTATGCCATTCTGATATTTCTTCTGAGGAGAAGTTTCTGTGCATAAACTCAGAGTGATGGGTTTATGATGTTGGCAAATATTGGCACGAAGCGAAGCTTGAGTCCATCAGGCTTCTGTTTGCTCGCGGCCTAATCCCGGTTTGAATCTGAACCTCCTCTGTTGAAAGAGACACTCCGTTCCTCGAAAGGATTTGTGTGCTTGAATTTTTGGGTTTCTCCCTCTGGATCCAGAGGCAGCAATCTCTAGCTGGCTGCCAGTCGCAGCAGATAGCGATGTTAGGACTTGTAAGGAGATCTGCTGGAGCCAGGATGTTCTGCATTCCTGTCTGTCACTGGCTGTTTTCTGCTTAGAGAGCTCAGTGTGAGATAAAATGTCACCTCCAGAGGTGGTGGGAGAAGATGAGGCTTCAGTCCTCCTTGCTGTTTCTGTCTCCTGGTGAACTTTAAAGGGGGTCTGTGAAGAGGTGAGGTGGAAAGGACTGGGGTTCCCTGAATTTCCCTCAAGCTGTCTGTACTGTGGTGGACCAGTACAGGTCCACCTAAGCCAGTATACTGATTTCCCATGGTGGCCAGTAAGGAGTGTTTAATGTGGATCGTTATGGACTTAGGTGAATAATGTTACATACTTGTTGTGAGCACTCAGTTCCCATCCCTTGGTGCTTACCATCCTCCTGAGCTGTAGCCTGTCAGGAGCACTGGGTTTGTGGATGTATCTCCTATTGCTCAGCATCACCCCCTTTTAATCTCTTTGCATTCTTGTCTCTGATGTCCTTCCCAGTATGGTCCTCTGCTGGTTTGTGGGTTGCTCTTGCGCAGAGTTGGGTCACTGGCAGAGGGGTGAAAAGGGGAGATGGTTTGTTGGTCCCGGTGCCACAGGAATCTGGCTCTGATGAAGCGGCTTTGGAGCAGGGGGAGAGGTTTAGGAGGAGCCCGTAGCAAGCCAGGGTTGCCCACGGGTTTTGTAACCTATGGTGTGTTTGGGGTTGAATTGGTTTCAAATCAAACCCAGAGAAATCTGTAGCAAGCCCTGAAAGAAGCATCTTCAGACACTGCCGGTGAATATCGCAGGGAGAGAACTGATGGGCAGTTCACTACAAATCTCCAGGCGTCCTCCCCTTAAGGGCATCCTCAAAATATCATGAATGTTTAGTATGTTTTACTTTGTGCTCTTGGAAATGTCTTTGTAGCAAATTTCATTTCGTTCTTTCGCAACGTGCTTCTTGGCTTTTCCCCACACAACTACTTGAGGTAGCAACATCTTCTCTGTGGTCCACTTAATTCTCTTGCAACACAAGGTTGTGCTTGCTTTTGGGGCAGCCACTTTTGCTTGGGATCAGTTTTCTGTAAATGGGGACAGGGGCTGGGGTTGGTGCTGCTGTGCTCCTCCTCCTACTAGGAAGTGTGGGCTTAATCAAGTAGTATTTCAAAAGGTCTTGAAAATCTTGGGGGGTGGTCGTGGTGGTGAGGAGCCTCCATTAGAAACTACTGCGTTCTTCAGACATCTTAGAATTGAAGAATAATTTTAAGCACACTTCATAAGTCACATTCATATGCTGCCCTTAAAAAAGGGAGAGACNCTTTCCTCATCACAGAGATGCTCCAGGCCCCTCAGCATCTCTGTACCAGTGCAGGGTGTTGTTCCTCCCCAGGTGCAGCACCCTACACGTGTTTAGTATCATCAGGTCCCTCTCTGAATTTATTTTTGTTGCATTTCAGAACTACAAAATTGTATGTATCTTCTCAGAGGACGTGCGTGCGCTCAACGTAGGCGTTTGCTTTGGTTGGAAACGTTCAGACCTTAGGAAAAAGGAAATGTAGGAGAGTTGTTGGGAGTTCCTGTGCCAAAAATGTGGTGCCTGAAAGAAAATGGTGTTCTTCTATTCATAACCATTTTAATCTTTCCGCAGACCTACAACAGCTGTGCCAGGCTGTGCTTAAACCAGGAAACAGTATGTCTAGGAAGCACTGCGATGAAGACTGAAAATTGTGTGGCCAAAGTAAGTAAGAGAACGGCGTCGGTTCTGAGGGTTTTTTCTGTTCATTGTTAATCAAAGAAAAGTTCATGTTACAAATTACAGTTAAAAAAAAAATATATATAATAAGTGTGTGTGTAAACTGATAGTATTTTGAGCAGGCTTTTCTGTTCTTTGGTGTAGAGTTTTGAGACTTGTTGTTTTTCTCTGTTGGAAATGATTGCTCTCTAGGATGGAAGGGTTCCTTCTGCTATCTAAGTAATAGGCTTTTCCAGAGGGGTGACCTATGCCTGCTGTGTAATTAGCTGTGGCAACTTCAAATGACAAATGTCCCAATATCTGCTAAAAATACCGCGCGAGAGCTCTTTCTGTCCTGGTTCCCTTTCTCAGGTACCAGAGGGAAGGGGCAAAAAGAAAGACCTTTCAATTAAAACGCGGTGAAGGATGTGATCAAGGGAAAGGGAAGAGGGAGATAGGACATGGGGAGAAAATGAATATGTTTGCCTGTCAGAGAAAAGTCCTCCCCTCAGAACTGGTGGGAGGTGTGACCAGAAAAGATGAGGTGCCACCCTCTTTTCTTAAATTTCGGTATAACTGGAGCGAAATAGCATACACATTGGGCTGTTTGTGAATGGAAAATGTTGCCATCGTGCGATGTGTAGAGAAAAGGCTGCACTTAAGCCTTGTGCAAGCTTCGTATTTGCACCCAGAGGAAGTTTAGAACAGGGATGCAGGAGAGAGCAGTGCAGGCAGCCATCTGTTAGCAAAAACCAGCTGGCATTTTGTTGCTCCTCTGTCACCACAAACCTGACCACTCAAAAGCCTGCTTGCTCTTTCAGTTATTTATTCCTTGATCTTCTTTAAGTCCTTTTTTCTTTTTTTCTTTTCATATTTTGAATGGTTGTTAAAGGTGCCTTGTCCCTTCGGGGCCCATGTTTGTATTGACCTTTAAAGATAAGTTCCCAGCTAATTCTTTGCTGGGGTTTTGCTGGTGGAACTTGGATGTCCCATTACTTTTGTTTCCTGTCAGGCAATTGACCATCTTAAAAGCTTCTGGTGGCACTTTTAAACTCTGCTTGACCTGCCAGGTTACCTCCAGGGGAGAAGTACTCCTGAGGGAAGCTTCCACTCTTGGTACAAAGCACTAATATTTAATAGCGACCCCTCCATACGTAGCTTCGGATGACTGGTGTCACACACTGCTTCTGAAGGCTTTTTATGACACAAAACAGGTGAAACTCTTGGAACAAAGCACCAGAGCAGCTCCTGTGGGTGTTACAGCATCATTCTGATGCCACGAAGCAGCTCGCAGCAGCTTGGCTGGAGTAAACCCGTTCAACCCCATCTGCTTGTAGAGNGAGACCCCATCTGGAATAGTGTGTCCAGTTCTGGGCCCCTCAGTTCCAGAAGGACAGGGAACTGCTGGAGAGAGTCCAGGGCAGGGCTACAAAGATGCTGAAGGGAGTGGAGCATCTCCCAGAGGAGGAAAGGCTGAGGGAGCTGGGTCTCTTGAGCTTGGAGAAGAGGAGACTGAGGGGTGACCTCCTGAATGTTTATGAATATGTAAAGGGTGAGTGTCAGGAGGATGGAGCCAGGCTCTTCTCAGTGACATCCAATGATAGGACAAGGGGCAATGGGTACAAGCTGGAACATAAGAGGTTCCACTTAAATATGAGGAAAAACTTCTTCCCAGTGAGGGTGAGGGAACACTGGAAGGGGCTGCCCAGAGAGGTTGTGGAGTCTCCTTCTCTGGAGACATTCAAACCCCACCTGGACACGTTCCTGTGTGACCTGCTCTGGGTGTTCCTGCTCCAGCAGGGGGATTGGACTGGATGATCTTTCTAGGTCCCTTCCAATCCCTGAGATTCTGTGATTCTGTGTGTGCTTTATACCATCTTGTTTGACTTGGTCTCCTTACTTAAGGAGAAAGGACGTGCAGGAACTCCAGGTATTTTATGAGATGCCTCTTTTAACTGAAATAGCCATAAAAAACTCCATACCTTCAACGTCCCTATGCCCCAAATAATAAACTCTCCTAGAACTGTGTTTCAGTGGGATCATGGTAAAAGGTTTGGGTAGGGCTCAAGGCAGGAATAGCACGACTTGTTTCACTTTACTGAGGAATGAATTTGAACTGTCACCCTGGAGATGAAAAAGCATACATTCTAAAGCATCAAGTTTCTGTATGCCCCAGGACAATATATATGTGTATATATGCATGTGCTATAGGACAATCGGTCACCACACATATATATATGAAAAAAACATGTGTATACATACATATATATACACACACATACATTTATATTTATATATATTGTATTATATAGGTGTAGATTAAGAAAAGCAAGGATTTTTCTGGGGATAGAACTCCCGTAGTACTTGCTTGCACGGCTGTCCTGCTCTGTTCCTTTGCCTTCCCAGCTACAATCTGAAACGAAAGAGGTTCTAAGAAAGCTTGTCTTTCAAATTCCAGAACTGTTGAAGCATTTATAAATGCAGTTAGCTCAATGCAGATGGCTCAGTGATGGCACAGGCAAATGGCACAACTGTTAAATGTTCCCTAGGTGAAGGGCTTAAGTGGGATTTGAAGAGTTCAGAGGCCCTCGCCCGGCCTCCTGCACATGGCGAGCTTTATCCCCCGTGATTGATGTGTCTTACAGCCTTTGGGCTTTAAAACGTTGTGTCAAGAAGGTGAAGGCTGGAAAGTGTAACTGTGGGTTGCTTTATCTGCAGCACTTTTTGGGAAAAGCATTTCAAATTTTTTAATTATTATTATTATTATTTTTCAAACCAGTGTTGAAAGACAAAAAAGGCTCTCTTTGAAGATCGTGGTTTATTTCTGACTCTGCAGCGCAGTGACAGCCCTGACGGGGAGCTGCAGTCAGCGCTGTCACAACCTTCTCAGCGGTGCCAGGCCGTCTGCAAGGGATGAGGTTTTTTTCCCAAAACCAGAATTTCTGATTCTCCACCTCCTTGCAAAAAAGCTCTGTTTCAGACTGTATTAATGCCACCTGCTGATTTTGTGCTTAACGTTTCTAAAGTATGTTCAAAGCGTGGCGTGTGGTTTCCCCTGAGGGGAACATCAAACATCAATACACATCAATACCTGAGAGAGCTTTTTTTTTTCAGACTGAAGCTCTGTCTGTCTGTCGAGCTCTCCTGCCAGGGATTGCTTCCATACAGGACACTCAGGTGTAATTTACCAACGGAATAACTGGAGTCCTTTCTAAAACGGAGGGAAAAGAGGTTTATAATAAACATAGGCGCATTTTCGAGTACGGAGAGTAGCGCAGGGCTGCTGTCTCTCTGACTGCTGGTGGGAGTCTGTGTTTGTTAGGAAACCTTATCTGCCTGGTCTTGTTCCCCATGTTATGCTGAACCGTGCAGCCAGGTGCTCTGTGGCTTTTGCTGATCTATGGATTATCTGCTTTTATTCAGACATTTGAAGGCAAAACTGTAATATCGCATTCTGATGAATCTTTGTGGTTTGTTCTAAGCCGTGCTTTTCTGGTATTTCTCCTCTGAAACCCCATTGATAGGACTTTGGGTGTATTTGGGTAGAAGCAAATAAGGGGCAGTCGAAATTGTTTCAAGTGTTCTCGTGTTCAGACTAAAGAGGTGGGATCTTGAAGTAAAATGTCATATTGTGATGCACAAATGTCACCTGTGTGCTCTGTAACATCACTTCTCTGCCATCCTCAGGAGTTTTTCCATTAAGCTTTTGGCATCTTTTTGCCAATTGCATTTGAGCCATTGACAGGTCTGATGTTATATTTAAATGTCTTTAAAAAGGATGCCTTTAAAAAGGAAAGGTGGTCCCTAACTGTGTTGGTATATATGCGTACACACACACGTATATAAAATCCTCTGGTTTGTCTACGTGGAAAGCAAAAAATGTCTGAGAGAGGATTTGTTTTTATGATACTACTGATGTGCAGCCTCGTGTGGACAGCTTTCTCAGGAACTGGTGCTAGGTGCTTAAATAAGGTAGAAATGTAGCATGAACCTGAGCTCCAAGGACAGGGTGTTTGGTTTTAATGAGGCTTATTGAAATCTGGCCAAATGAGCATCTGTTCCTATTGTTTGTTCCATATTTTGTAAGCCAGTATCTTCAGGCCAGATAATGGTGTTGGTGTGTGCTTCATCCTCAATTAGAGAGGGGCACAGTTAAAAATCCCCTGGCATCTGGTATGTCACTAGGATTCCTGCGATGCTCCTGGGTGTGCAAACAAGTTTTTCTTCTGTTCTGCATCCGGGACCATTTACTTTCGGTGGTGACCTTCACACTTCCTCCTCGTGCTGTGCAGTGAGGGATGCTCTGGTGTGTCTCCAGTTACCTGGGCTGAGCCTGTGCTTGGATGGCTGAGCTATATTCCTGGTTTCAAACAGACAGCTTGCCTTTGCGCCCTTTCGTGACGTGGGCTGCATTCGGTTGGAGTTTTGCTGTTCACTTGGAGTCCAGTAGATTTCACACTTCCCTGTATTGTGGAAACACCCTCCTTATTAAAAGTGCCTTTTTCTTTCCCAGCAAGAGACTGGGGATATCGTGGAGACTGATTTCTGATCTCACGGAGTTACACAGTCGGTACCCATTCCCCGTGTTCATGAGGCAGGTCTTTATTAACTCCTACAGTCACTTCCAGGCCGTCTGTATCTGCTACGTAAAGAGGCTTTCTCAGTTTCAGTTTGCCCATTGAATTCGTGCCTACGTGTGCCAGAGATGGGCACCCTATGGCAAACCTGCCAGAGAGAGTGCAAAGGCACCTTCTAAAGGAAATAAGGTAATCACTTTCTTTAAATGACCTGTTGGAGAGCAGCACAGGGGAAAGAGACCTGGGGGTCCTGGTGGGCAGCAGGATGCCCATGAGCCAGCTCTGTGCCCTTGTGGCCAAGAAGGCCAATGGCATCCTGGGGTGTATGAGAAGGGGGGTGGTCAGTAGGTCAAGAGAGGTTCTCCTCTCCCTCTACTCTGCCCTGGTGAGCCCCCATCTGGAATAGTGTGTCCAGTTCTGGGCCCCTCAGTTCCAGAAGGACAGGGAACTGCTGGAGAGAGTCCAGGGCAGGGCTACAAAGATGCTGAAGGGAGTGGAGCATCTCCCAGAGGAGGAAAGGCTGAGGGAGCTGGGTCTCTTGAGCTTGGAGAAGAGGAGACTGAGGGGTGACTTCATGAATGTTTATGAATATGTAAAGGGTGAGTGTCAGAAGGATGGAGCCAGGCTCTTCTCAGTGACAGGCAGTTGATAGGACAAGGGACAATGGGTACAAGCTGGAACAGAGGAGGTTCCACTTAAATATGAGGAAAAACTTCTTCAGGGTGAGGGTGAGGGAACACTGGAAGGGGCTGCCCAGAGAGGTGGTGGAATCTCCTTTTCTGGAGACATTCAAACCCCACCTGGACACGTTCCTGTGTGACCTGATGTAGGTGTTCCTGCTCCAGCAGGGGGATTGGACTGGATGATCTTTCAAGGACCCTTCCAATCTGTGTTATTCTGTGATTCTGTGATAAGCATCCCAAGGGTTCTGCTTAGTTCTGAGCTCAGCAGGAGCTGGGAGAGGTTCCCTCTCTCTCTCTCTCTCTTCCCCTGAGATAAGAGAAATTGGAGGAAGGAAAATACGGTCAGGCACACCACCCGTGGAAAATTCCCACTTCTGTTTCAGGCCACTCCTTGCCCCATTCGTGTGATAACTGGTCCCAGCAAACCAAGGGACTTCTTAGGGTCTTTTAAGCATGTCATGTCTTCTAGGGAATCTTTGCTTGCTGTGCATCATACTTTTGGATGCATATACTGCAACAATTACAGTTTTGCACTAGGGATCTAGTAGGGGTTTATACCCTTTATTTTTCACACTGTGGTTTTATTCTCGGAGGACGTAATGGCTTTTCTTGGCTCATCTGCAAAAAGGGAACTGAATAATACTCTCGGTGCAGAAATGTTGTGAAGTTTAACTGTAGGATGCTTTTTTTGACCCTTGGATTAAAAGTCCAGCTTAAGCCCGGGGTGGTGTTCTGCCCCCTTTGGCACCCTGTTTGTAGAGTATCAGGGGGACAGAGCTGTGTTCTGCTTAATTGTGGACACACCGACCGGGCTTTGGCACCTCGAGTATGCTATGTGAAATTTTCTTTCAAAGATGCCCGGTATTATTTAGCTGTCACTACACTTTTTACAATCAAGGATGATTCAGCTAAAGCAAGGAGCGGTGGAAGTAGCTGGTAATTGAAATCCACCTTCCTTTGTCAGTTCTTTCTGCATCGCTACTTCCAAATTTTAGAATAAAAATCGTCAGCGCAATAGTAACATCGAGCTCCGAATTTTTATGTGAATTCAAAGGAGAAGCCACGAGTGCTCTTTAAAAAACAAACATTTAGGGTTCCAGGCTGAATGTTCCAGTTGGCAGTAGGACAAATTGATCTGAAGAGTGTCCCTCTTGTACTCTCAAGTCCCTTTATGTCACAGATTGATGGCTCCTCGTTCCTGAGAGTGTCCCTGCATTCACTTTGCATGAACAGCACAACCATCTCCGCGTTCTGCTGCGATGTACCACGGACTCCATATATCCACAGATAATGCATAGCTTTTCCAGTGCTCCTGAAGCCTTGCCAGGCCTTGAGATTGAAATGAGAGCAAGTTAATCATCAACAAATACCATCTG
This sequence comes from Nycticryphes semicollaris, assembly GCA_013400055.1. Lineage (NCBI taxonomy): Eukaryota > Metazoa > Chordata > Aves > Charadriiformes > Rostratulidae > Nycticryphes > Nycticryphes semicollaris. The sequence goes on along the minus strand of VXBJ01002033.1, from coordinate 31,691 downwards.
ACTACATTCAGTTATATCATCAGCAGATAATGTCCGATACCATCGGCTGCATTCAGCTTCCTGATACTCCTTTCACTGATTTAAGGAGAAACCATGTATTCCCACACCTTACCTCTGCAGCATGAAGCCCCCATGTGAGGATTCAGAGGGGCTGTCAGTGGACACGCTTCTGGCTCCAAATCCCTCGGTGCCCCTGACCCCTGTTGTGGCTTGGGATATACCTTTCTCTGGGACCACACTGGGGCTGTTACTGGGATTACTTCCATCTTCAAAAAGTGCTTTGAAGCTGTGAATTATCAGTATTTAGACAGCACAACTAGAAAACCACATTGGAGGTTTACCTAGAAGCTTTGACCTAACAATGGTCTTCCTTTCTTAGTAATAGGTCTACTTTTCTCTTAATTGCAATTTCAATTTTCTTTTCTTTATTATTATTTTTTAGGTCAAGATAGCCTCTATGCTTTAGCTTCCCCTCGGTCTAATAACCTCTTTGCAAATGATGGAGAAAGAAATGTGATATTCCTGCTCCCCCCACTCCACCCCACCATACACATTCTCCAGATTTTGATAGACTTGTTTTATTTATTTCCAAAATTATATCCGCAGGAAACAAGCTGTTTAAATTCAGATTATGCCGAAGCAAAATGGTCCTGGTATGAGAAGCAACGTGCTGTTTTATGAGCGCAGAGTCCCTTTTCTCATAACTGATTGATAGTAAATATTTTCCTGAAGAATTATTGCCAACCATGAACAGTGCAACTGTTTCACTTTTTTTTTTTCCCTTTTTTTTTTCTTCTCCTGTGCTACTTGCTGTACCAGCCATTGTCTGTAATTAAGATCTACAATTCACAATGCAGACGTTTGCACTTCCTCTGGGTCTGAGCTATTTATAAGGCATTTCAGCTGTTCAGAGTTTCTTTTGAGTGTTAAACTGCATGGAAACGGGCTTCTTTACTCTTCAGCCACCGTGGAGTGGTTGTCCTTTCTGTTTCTCTTACCACCCGAAATGACTTTGCGTGTCAATAAAGCCACCAATCAAGAAAGAGTGACACTTGGGGCTTTTTAAAATGCGAAAGAGACTTTGAAGAAACAGCAATGTAATAGTTAACTCATAAACTGCTTCACAGCCGAGGGTCTCTAAGCATTCTGGAGATGAATTCTCAAAGCTCTGCAGTAAGGATGGTCACTCGGGTGATGTGCAAAATGAAGAATCATTTCCAAGGTTCGGTCAACTCGATGGAGGTGTTTCTACTTTTTGGAGTCCTGGGTTTGGAATCTTTAGTTGAGTTCAGTAAATACTGGAAGGGCTCCCCCACAGATCTTAGAAACTCCTTCCCAGGTTTGTCTGGTTATAAGGGAAAACTTTCATGGTGGTGACAGTCAACTGGAACAGGTTGCCTGCGGAGGTTCTGCNTCTGGATATGAAGAATCATTTCCAAGGTTCGGTCAACTCGATGGAGGTGTTTCTACTTTTTGGAGTCCTGGGTTTGGAATCTTTAGTTGAGTTCAGTAAATACTGGAAGGGCTCCCCCACAGATCTTAGAAACTCCTTCCCAGGTTTGTCTGGTTATAAGGGAAAACTTTCATGGTGGTGACAGTCAACTGGAACAGGTTGCCTGCGGAGGTTCTGCAGCCTCCATCCTTGGAGGTTTTCAAGGCCAGGCTAGATGAAACCCTGAGCTACCTGGTCTCACATCCTAATGCACCCTGCTTTGAGCAGAGGGTTGGGCTGGAGAACTCCTGAGGTCCCTTCTAAATTAAATCATCCTGGGATCAGGCAGCGAAGATGTAATTAAAGAAACCTTTTAAATTTTTGACTGTGACCTGGCAACCTTAATCAAGTTCCTCTGCACCCATGTTGTGTGTAGTGTCACATGCTTTAGTTCTGCCCCAAGTGTTTGCTGGTTTGGGGGTTGACGCTCTGCATAAAGATTTACAGCCTGAGGTCTTCATTCAGGTCCTGCTGAGTTGGGCTTGTAAGGAGAGTTCACTAAGATAAGAGTTACAAGCAAACTGGACCTGCACTTATGAAGTACTT
>VXBJ01002033.1:0-28590 GCA_013400055.1 Nycticryphes semicollaris | reverse complement strand
GTGTTAAACTGCATGGAAACGGGCTTCTTTACTCTTCAGCCACCGTGGAGTGGTTGTCCTTTCTGTTTCTCTTACCACCCGAAATGACTTTGCGTGTCAATAAAGCCACCAATCAAGAAAGAGTGACACTTGGGGCTTTTTAAAATGCGAAAGAGACTTTGAAGAAACAGCAATGTAATAGTTAACTCATAAACTGCTTCACAGCCGAGGGTCTCTAAGCATTCTGGAGATGAGTTCTCAAAGCTCTGCAGTAAGGATGGTCACTCGGGTGATGTGCAAAATCTGGATATGAAGAATCATTTCCAAGGTTCGGTCAACTCGATGGAGGTGTTTCTACTTTTTGGAGTCCTGGGTTTGGAATCTTTAGTTGAGTTCAGTAAATACTGGAAGGGCTCCCCCACAGATCTTAGAAACTCCTTCCCAGGTTTGTCTGGTTATAAGGAAAAACTTTCATGGTGGTGACAGTCAACTGGAACAGGTTGCCTGCGGAGGTTCTGCAGCCTCCATCCTTGGAGGTTTTCAAGGCCAGGCTAGATGAAACCCTGAGCTACCTGGTCTCACCTCCTAATGCACCCTGCTTTGAGCAGAGGGTTGGGCTGGAGAACTCCTGTGGTCCCTTCTAAATTAAATCATCCTGGGATCAGGCAGCGAAGATGTAATTAAAGAAACCTTTTAAATTTTTGACTTTGACCTGGCAACCTTAATCAAGTTCCTCTGCACCCATGTTGTGTGTAGTGTCACATGCTTTAGTTCTGCCCCAAGTGTTTGCTGGTTTGGGGGTTGACGCTCTGCAAAAAGATTTACAGCCTGAGGTCTTCATTCAGGTCCTGCTGAGTTGGGCTTGTAAGGAGAGTTCACTAAGATAAGAGTTACAAGCAAACTGGACCTGCACTTATGAAGTACTTGAGAATCTTTTGTAATAATGTGAAACAGTTTGGAAGCCAAATAATTGGTGACTTTAGTGGTAAATGGTGGCAAACATGAAGGGAAGCATCACTTTTTAAGTAGTCGCCTGCAGTGGCAACAGCCTCAGGTGGTGGAGAGTACAGATACCATTAACATAGAACCATGGAATTGTCTGGGCTGGAAGGGACCTTTCAGACCTTCTAGTCCAACCACCAACCCAACTCTGCTAAAACCCATTAAAACCCATCACTAACCCATGTCTCTCAGCACTAGGTCAACCCGGCTTTTCAATCCCTCCAGGGATGGGGCCTCAACCCCTGCCCTGGGCAGCCCAGTCCAAGCCTTCACAACCCTTTCCCTGTCAAAACTGTCCCAAATCTCCAACCTGAACCTCCCCTGGTGCAACTGGAGGCCATTTCCTCTTGTCCCATGGGCTGTGACTTGGGAGAAGAGACCGACCCCCCCCGGGCTCCCCCCTCCTTTCAGGGAGTTGGAGAGAGCGAGAAGGTCTCCCCTCAGCCTCCTTTTCTCCAGGCTGAACCCCCCCAGCTCCCTCAGCCTCTCCTCAAAGGACTTCTTCTCCAGACCCCTCACCAGCTCCGTCGCCCTTCTCTGGACCCGCTCCAGCCCCTCAATGTCTTTGTTGTAGTGAGGGGCCCCAAAGTGGACATGCCATTAACTAGATGTTTTCTGTGTTTTTCAAATGTAAGAACCGAAAAAGTTGTTGGGAAAATATGTCCGGTTCTGGTGCTAAAGCTTGTGTGGAATGCTGGAACAGTGGTTTGGTAGTGGGGCTGAGGGGAGGCCGTCGGTGTGGGCCGGTGTCACTGTTCCCAGAGGCAACGAGGGAGTTGGGGGCTCAACCGAGCAAGAGAACTGTTACAAACCGGCCTGGTTTTGTTGGCCGGAGCCGGGGCCGACGTAGGGTGGGCTCCAACCTCCTTGGGCACCGGTGGGCAGGCGGGCACCGCGGCCTTGGCCTGCTGGCACGTGGCGTCTCTCTCTCCCGCACCCCGGGGGGGGATCGCCCGCCCTGGCTCCTCCGAAAGTCAAACGATCAATTCCCCTCGTTTTGGCTCGGTACTTAATGCACAAACCAGTGCGATCCGCGGGGCTGTAATTGCGTTGTTAGGGCCGAGGAACAAGCCTGTGCCTTTTCAGCAGACAGCTGGCAGGGAAAGAGGCATGTTGTTAGGAAAGAGAGAGGCAAGGCAAATAAAATTACTGCTAACGCTCAGAGATCGGCAGGAGTCCTACTTGCCTAATCTTACCGGTGGGAGCAAGCGGCTGTTGTAATCCAATTATAGCAGCATAAGCAATTTGTTAGACACTCCGCATAATGTAACAATTTCCCAATAAACTCTGACTTGTAATAACGTCGGCAAGAGCCCACATAAATCTGCCCGAATGGTGGGGGCCGGAGCGGTTCGGCTGGGGGCTTGTAATTTGTGCCATCAGCACGTTTTGTGGAGCGTGGTGTGGCGGCAGGGCTTTGGGCGCAGGAATGTGAAGGAGATAAAAGCCTGGTGCCCCCCTCCAGGAGAGGAAAAAAAAAAACCCCACCAGCGAGGGGTGAAAGGGACACCAAACAGGGCCGGGAGGAGGCTTTTCTAGGGGAGGGAGGAAAAAGGCAGCCCCCCCCAACGCAAAGCTGTAGCTGATGAGGATTTAGAAATATTAAAAAGCAGTAATGAAAATTGTAGCCTTTTAAATTACAGCGGGGGGGAGCAGAGGGAACTAGAATTACATCTGGTTTGGAGGGGGAGGGAAGAGAGTGCCCTTCCTTATATTTAGTCCGTTAAATACTAAAAACGAAGCTCGAGCGTTGGAAGGGATGCTCGGTGCTTACAAGACAGAGGAGCCCCGGATCCTGTCCCAAGCAATTCATAATCTACAAAGGGGAAAAATAAACCTTTTCTGGGATGCAGTCACTCTCCCCTTGTCTTTCCTGCAGCTCCTGGCTGGCTTCATGCGTATTGGCACAGCGTCTTGATGATGTGTCGGGGAGATAAAACGCGGGTCTAGAACCATTCACTTTGAGCGTACCCCAGTGAATTTAACTTTTTTGGCACAATGATGAATGTCCCCTCTGGTTCATGCAGATCTACACAAAGAACTAATCTGATTTAGGTATTATTTAAAAGTAAAATCAGTCTGCTGCGCTCTGCCTGTCACTCTCGGAGCACGTTGCGAGTTACGGCGTCGTAGGCACCAGTTTAAGGTTTATGTTTAGCGAGATTTAAGATATCATATTTCTGTTAATCCCTCTATTTAGCATTTCCCTTTGCTGAGATGCAGATAGGCAGCAGGCAAAATAACGTACGTCCCTTTATATACAGCATAGAGACTGCCTAGGATTTTCAGTGTACTTCTTACCACTGCTGGGGTGTAAAAATGCCTGATTTCATCCTGCCAACAATACTTTATATTCATTTCTTCACTCTGGGGTCCTGTGAGGCTTCAGTGGGGAAGGACATTTCTGTTCTGTCTCATTCCCAAGTTGGGGCAGTACAAAGCCTTTTCCGAGGGGGGAAAAAAATAGTTCCCAGCCGTAGGAAGTAGTTTCCCCGTACGGTTTGGAGCTCCTGTTCTCAGCCCTGGTGTATTAATGCTGGGCTGTGCAACCTTCTGTGCTTAGCAAACAAACAAACAAAAAATTAACCCAAAACTAAATCGTTGACCTTGTGCTCACAATTATGCCCTTCCCTCACTGTGTTTGCCTTTCCAGTAGTACCGTATTTACGGTAATGCCATATTTACAGCAGTACCGTATTTCCTGCGATGTATTTACACATTCACCTGTCATTAATAGCGAGATGATTTTTATTTAAACTGTACAACAGGGGCTGAGACGTGCGGGCAGGCTGCTGTGCTGAGAATGCCGCGTGTTTTGCCCTCCTTTATGTGGAGAAGTCAAGCCTCTATTGTTCTTAATCTTCCTTGTCTGCCAGCGTATGGAGGTAACAGGCTGAGACGGCGAGCGTTGCCAAAAATATCCTAATAAATATATTCTTTCAACACAGATATGCCCCAAAAAGTGTGTTTAAAGAGGGGTGGGGTGGGTATTCTCTTCGTTTACTGAAGCTGCATCAATAAAACCGCGGCGCTTCTAATAAAGCCGCTCAGTGTCTGGGTTTAACTAATGGCTGATTTTCACGGCTTTGACAGTGAGCGGTGTGCGTTATTTTCTCCTGATATTGTAAAAATAATGAGAGCAAATTAGAACAATCAGTTTACCCAGATAGCTGCTGATTGGAGGTGATGGGCAATATGGCAGCGGGTAATCCATCTTCGGGCTCCTGTCACATTAACTTCAGCAGCGTGGAAAAGATCAGGCGGAGCGAGCGGGAATCCTGCCCAATCAGAAAGGCGAAATTAATGAGAAGAGCATTGTTCTGTGATCAACCTTTTAATTAGCAAGAGTGGAGATGGAGGGAGCGACGAAGCTGGCAGCACAGCTGCACAATGCTGGGCATGTTTTCGGTGAGGGGGAGGAAAAACATGGGTTTTAAATTACCCCTTCTGTGCTCCCTGCACACCGGCAGTGTGTCTTCATTCAAAACCCTTTAAAAGATCTTAATAAACAGCCACATCCAGGTTAATATTGCAAACCTGGCTGTTACTAATGAGTGGTTTCGAGGTAGGTCCTTTCGGGGGTCATTTAGGAAAATGTTGATCACTGTTTACAAAAAAAAAAAGAGAGAGAGAGAGAGGGAGAGACGGGGTTTGGTGTTGGATTTAAAGTTTCACTGCATCAAGGAAAGAAGAGGAGGGAGACGGATAAAATTAGAGTAAGGGACTGCCTGTTTTATTACTCCCCTCCTTATTTAGTGTATGTTTGAAATAAGATTCCTTTGAAATGAGACCCCGCAGTTAAAAATACTCGAGGTGCTGTGGGGCTTTCAGCAGCAGAAAAAAAAAGACAAGAAAAAGAGAGGAGAGATCAAATACTGCACTGATTTCCTAATGCTCCTTTTCGTTGGTGCTTTGGGGTTGGGTGGTTGTTTTTTTTTAGTCGATGGGTTTTTTTGCACCGATATTTTTCGGTGTGTTCACTTCTCAACAAGAAATGATCATTTGAAAAATTCGGCTGCTGTAAATTGCTGAGAAGATTGACTTGATCTTTTTTCTTTTTTTTTTATTTTATTTTTCCTGGAGGTTTGATAAAATCGCAGTTTTTCTTGAGCACATCCTCAAAATAGACACGGGAATTAACAACAGTTAGATCTGAATATCAGTCATAGGAAAACCGGTGGTTTTCTAAATGGAAAAAAAAATATAATGTGGGGAAAAGAGGGATAGTGGGGTATGATTTCTGGGAAGGAGAATAAGAAATATTGCAAAATAGTATTAATGTTTGCAGTGCAGGGGAATACAGCCACTTCTAATGAACACGGTGCCTCTTCTTCCTTCCTGGTGCTCTGCGTTGTATTTTTCAGGCATCATTTTCCTCCTTCCCCATAATTCCCAAAGAAGTTGTGACGAGTGAAGAGCGAAGCTCCCTCATTCCGTGCTCAGTGGCCGCGCTGCTTTTCTTTCATTTTTCTCATCAAGGAGACCAGATCCCTTCACTTCTGGGTATCCCACTTTCTGATACCAAAAAGCAAGTTTTGGTGGATTTTGGTTGAACGGGTCCAGAGGAGGACGACAAAGATACCCCGAGGGCTGGAGCAGCTCTGCTGTGAGGACAGGCTGAGAGAGCTGGGGGTGTTCAGCCTGGAGAAGAGAAGGCTCCAGGGAGACCTTCTAACGGCCTTCCAGTACCTGAAGGGGCTACAGGAGAGATGGGGAGGGACTCTTGATCAGGGAGTGGAGCCACAGGATGAGGGGTAATGGTTTTAACCTGAAAGAGGGGAGATTTAGATGAGATACCAGAAAGAACTTGTTTGGTGTGAGGGTGGTGAGAGCCTGGAAGAGGTTGCCCAGAGAAGCTGTGGTTGCCCCATCCCTGGAGGGGTTCAAGGCCAGGCTGGATGGGGCTTGGAGGGACCTGGTCTGGTGGGAGATGTCCCTGCCCAGGGCAGGGGGTTGGAACTCCATGATCCTTAAGATCCCTGCCAACTCTGACCATTCTGTGATGTTATGATATTTTTTTTTGGTGAGAGAAGCCAAAACTCAGTGCCCACCTGCACCCAGGGAACTGTCCAGGCTGCTGGCACCTCCATCTCTCCCCACCCTCGGCTTTGCCTTGGTGGCCCTGGGGGGGCAGCAGTAAATAGAGTTAGAAAACAAAGCTCATCTGGGCAAGGTTGGGTTGGTGGGGTTTTTTCTTAATTCTAGGCAGATCTCCCCATCTTTGCTTGCTGTAGTATTTTTTGACCTTTCATACTTGGGAACAGCGATGTCTCCTTGCCCTCACCCTCCTTTAAAAGTGACTAATTGTGGTATCCACACAGTCTTAGAGCTTGTAAGACATTGTATCTCCACAAAAAAAAAAGCAAAGCTGATCGGTCCCAGACCTTTCGCACTTACTAAACCCAGTTGTATTTCTTGTGTAATCATTAGTGGGGCTGGCAGTTCTGTCTGTAACCTGTTCAGGTTGTCTAATATTTTCCTTTATAAGAAACAGGATTTTTTTTTAATTTTTTTTTAATAACTTTAACCCTTTGGAGCAAAATTTTCTTGTGGCATCAGGCCTATTCCCCCCCAGGCCCTGCAGCCTGAGGCAGGAGTAAAGTTTGGTGTGTGGGATGAGCGGTATTCATGTAAGGAACAGCTGTTTGGTATTTGATTTTCCTTTATCGGTGGTGGTTTCTGTCTGCCCCGGGCTGTATTTATTGCTGCTTTTCAAGCCCTGGTCAGAATATGGAAATAGAGATTTCCTCCTGGGGCTTTCCCCCGTAGTTTGAGCGCTTCACAAGCCTTAATTAATCCTTCCAGTCTTTCCTGGGGTGAGGGCTGGACTCAGCGTATTCCCTTTTGTGCAGAAAAGTTCAAAAGTTACTTTTAGGACTGAAATGTAGGGAGGAAATAGTTTATTTATAGTAAGCAATGAGGCCTCACTGGAGGAATATTAGATTAGGAATTCTGTCTTCAGAGTCTGTGACATCCTTTTTGTCATATTCTGCTTTTCCATCTCGGTTCTTCTGTCTGTAAAAGGGGATAATGTTGCTTAACATTTCCTTATTGGACATTTGGGGATCGAGGAACACGGAATTGGTTGAAGCAATGGTTTGTACTTCAGCATTGCTTTTGTTTCTCTACATCTCATGTTGGTTTGGGCTCTCTGGTCCGCGGGCACCTTCTCTCTCCCCAGCTCTGCCTGCCTTTCTAAAAGGCCATGTTAGACAGGTACGAGGGATGCACTTACCAATGGTTGCAGGCAAATTTGCAATCAAATAAGATCCTTAGGGGAGGCCAAGGGGAAGTATGAAGTGGGCACTTTCAAAGCCAAACATTCTTCTTAGTGTTGCATAAACCACCAAAAGCTCTCAAAGCCTTTTCTTCTCCTTTTAATAAAACACAAAACCCCCGGTCAATTACCCCAAAGCTGCTTAAATCGGTTTGTGGGTTCCCAAAGAGATTCCCTTGTGGGCTGAAACCAAATGGTAAATTCTTGCCCCAAAGTAATCTTACTATCAGGGAATAACCGGGAAGAGGCGATGAGTTGCAGAATTCACCTTAAGTATGGAGCCAGCACCGTGACTCCGTAATGGGATGTCCCAGCATGGGGCATAATGTCATAAATAGTGTAAATATGCCACGTGTGAATTAATAGGCAGCCTAAGGATTGGCAATGTTTACATACATGTTAAAATGAACATAGAGCTGGTCTTCATTGTTTTTAATCTAATAAGATAATTTTGTTCTAGCTCGCGGTTGGGTTTTACAACTGGATCATTTTATCAGTGTTAGAAGTTCCTGGTTGGTTGTTGGATCCTGTTTTCTGTTAATTTAATTTGAAATGTTTCACATAATTTTTTCCACATTCACTTTTCTCTCTATTTTGCATTTTCACATTGCAGTTTTCCTGTCCCTCTTTGCACCCCCACGTGCAGCTCTCCCTGTCCTGGCCCCTTCAGTCTGAGAGCTGCTCTGAGACTGGGGGGTAATTCATTCTCTGGGGTGTTTTCCTTCACCTTTTTTTTTGCTGAAGATTTTCTCTACCATCTTTCAGGATCAGAGCTGTGTGTAGGTGTCTCTCCCTGAGGCTCAGTTGACTTAGGGAACAATAGAGTGAGAGGAGAGAAACCTGATAAAATTCAACAGGGGCAAAAGCAGGGTGCTGCACCTGGGGGGGAGTAACCCCCTGCATCAGGACAGGTTGGGGGGGACCTGCTGAAGAGCAGCTCTGAGTAAAAAGACCTGGGAGTCCTGGTGGACAACAGGGTGACCATGAGCCAGCAATGGGCCCTGGTGGCCAAGAAGGCCGATGGCATCCTGGGGGGCTTCTTGATGCTGGGTAGAGGTGGAGGGAGGTCATCCTGCCCCTCTGCTCTGCCCTGGGGAGGCCCCAGCTGGAGCACTGGGTCCAGTTCTGGGCTCCCCAGTTCCAGAAGGACAGGGAACTGCTGAAGAGGGGACAGCAGAGGGTACAGAGATGCTGAGGGGCCTGGAGCATCTCTGTGATGAGGAAAGGCTGAGGGACTTGGGTCTCTTCAGTCTGGAGAAGAGAAGGCTGAGGGGGGATCTGATCAACCCCTAGAAATACTTCAAGGGTGGGTGTCAGGAGGATGGGGCCAGGCATTTCTCAGTGGTGCCCAGAGACAGGACAAGAGGGAACGGGCACAAAGTGGAACAGAAGAAGTTCCATCTCAACATGAGGAGGACCTTCTTCCCTGTGAGGGTGTCAGAGCCCTGGCAGAGGCTGCCCAGAGAGGTGGTGGAGTCTCCTTCTCTGGAGACATTCAAACCCCACCTGGACACATTCCTGTGGGACCTGCTCTGGGTGGCCCTGCTTTGGCAGGGGGTTGGACTGGATGATCTCCAGAGGTCCCTTCCAACCCCACAGCATTCTGGGATTCTGTAATAGCATAATTCTGCAGCACCCTGCAAAGTAGATGCACAGTACCTCAGGAGCGTCTTAACCAGGCTCAGACCAAAACCTGAGGAGAACCAGGAGTAAAAGTTGTCCTCCATCTCTACTGACAGTCTAGTCTTCTGCTTCAACTGCAAGTTCATCTTTCCTTTCACAGAGGTGTGTGCCCACTTTTTGGACTCCCACCCATTTTCATCGCAAGTTCAGTAACTATCACCTCTTCATCACACTCTCTTTAGAATAATGACGTTCTGAACATTAGAACTGCCATAAAAGGGACCCCTGTAGAGCAGAGCACCTACTTCTGCAAAGCCAGTGATGACCTGAGGCCACCACAAAGCCTTTGATGTACAGCCAGGTTCTTAGTGCTGCTCCGAGGAGGATACGGCCATATCGGCTGCTGCAATCTAAAGAGAACCTCTCCCAGGCAGGGGGTCTGGCTGCTGAGAAGCAGCTTTCATCTTTGGGTAGGCTGCCCAGAATTCCCTTACAAAACTGCTGAAGGGCAGGTTGTGTGGACGAGCCAGCCTAGTTTGGGTCTAAGAAAGAAAATCATTAAGTAACTAGAGCCTATACAGGAAAGTTGTTTTTTTATTTCCCAGAACCTCTTCCTCCCTCTCCCTCTTCCCTGTAGCTTTCAAAGAGCTCCCACAACCTCACAGAAATTGCTCAGAAAACCCAGCACACACCAGAGCAGAAGTTCCCAAAGCGTTTCCCCTATAACAGCCCCGAGTTACAGACTCCGTGGATCCTACACCTGTGTCCTCCCTAGAATACCCACACTTTGCCCAACGCACCAAAACCCTCTCCTAAATACTGCTGGGGCAGCCCAAACCAAGTCTGTTTGGATTTTGGGTTAGAATTTCCCTACCTTTAGGTAAACTATCTGTATTTTACTGACTCCAACTCTCCATTTCTTTCTCCGCTTTATGAGGGCTAGCAAACTGCCTACTAGCTGTTGATGGAACACCAGCAAGATTTTCTTTAAAATGTATTGAAAAAAAAACAAAAAGACAAACCAAAACTGTCTCAAACTGGCTCAAAATTTTCAGACTCAATTTATGTTAGAAAACCTTTTTTTGTGTGCTTGAAAAAGTAATAGCAAGTCCCCTGTATCGCAAGGTTTTGTATGGTTTTTCCAGCTGTGTAATCAATATTACTATTCCCCAGAAATCCTTCCTCGCTTAAAAGTCACAGTAGTGTCTTTTTATAGATGGAACACTTTAAAGTTTGGAAGATTCCAAGTTTTTACTTGATTTTATCTGTCCCCTTTTCATATACATGGTAGGAGACAACATGTGATACACGGTAGCTTTGTTTCTCTGATGCAACGCGGTATTGGATCTGTAAAATGTAAGTATGTTAAACTTTTTGTGAATCATACAAAAGCACAAGGAGAACATTTGTTTAAAGACAAATAATGTTGTGAGTTTACTTATTAAGGTTTTAATAGCTAAACAGTTAGTTGTAAACTCTTTCAGGATGGGCCAAGACTTTAGAGAGATGCTAAATCCTTAGCTGTACTAATGGAATCAATACGTGTGTTAAAGTCCTTGTCCCTAAAACGTACTTTGCAGCTCCCATGAAGGTGGGGCCAGAGAAAAGTGAATTTACAGGTTCCATAGAAAAGTTACCAGTTAGGAAATGGGAGCAGCGCTGTCGAGTCTGCAGTTTCATCTCCTCTAACAGCGTTTAATAGAATAAACCAGTTCCTGTTGGAGGACTTGATGCCTTACCCTCGGTTTACTTCCAGATATGTGATTGTCTTTACCTTCGTTTTTGACCATTTGGCACCATAGTGACTTTTTTGGATCAAGTGCTGACACGTAGAATCCCTTCTAATATGAAAGACCAGATCAACAGGCTTCAAATCCTGTCCTGCAGAGTTTCCTGCTACTCAGCTGGAGAACTCTTCATCTCATGTGGGTACTCCACGTGGTTCAACATAAAAAGTCTGGCTGAAGATCAGACACTTCCCTCCCTCGTTCTGTCTCTCGAGGTAGATCACCATCAACTGGCAGGATAAGTTTTGATCCTGCTGGGCGTGAGAATTGATTTGGAGTCATAGTCCAGATGGTACCTGTCTTTAAGTTTTGGTTCTTAGCAGCCCCAAGTCTGGCAATTACCCATTGCAACCTATACCAGGTCACAGGTAGAAGCTAGCAGAAGACAGCAACAGTGTTGACATCAGCCATGTGTCTTTTCCTCTAATCATGGAGACAATAGACAATTGTCCCTGGAGACAGTAGAGTTCATAGTCACAACAGCTGACTGCACAGCAGGTCACAGCCTACTCTTCCCAGTCAACCCTAAGTGACTTGGAGGTAACTCCACCAGCAAAAGTGCCTCCACATCAGGGACTCTTAAGGCCACTTGCATTACTAACATCCAGATCTTTGTCTAACATCCAGACATCACATGAATGAGCAGCGTAAAGGTTTGCCCCAGATCCTATGAGAGTTTACCTGGAGGCAATAAAGGTATGAAAAGAGGTAGGAAAAGCATCAGAGGCCGTGAGGAGAATCCTGTTGAACCAGCCAGAGCCACCGTGAGTAGAGCCTCAGGGCAGTCTCAAGCTACCTGTGAGTCTCCTGGAGCTGAGACAGAGGGATAAAACCGTACCAGAATAAATAGTATTCTTGTGTGTCACGTGTAACTCAGCAGTTCAGCACCTCGTGGAAAGGTGTAAGGGGCACATTTCATAGCTCGGGTGTGTTCGAGCTCATTGGGCACGTGCCAGACTGAGAATTGACAGCTCTTTTTTCTGGGTGAAGCAGTCGCCCACCATCTGTGATAGAGGAATTTTGTATATTTAAAAGGGTGGACCCCACAACCCCATCGATGTTCTCTGAAAGTCAGTTTGCTCCATTACTGGTCAACAAGTTTGCATTTGTGCCCTCCCAGGTGTACTCTGAGCTATAAGGTGATGAATGTCCTCTTGCAGAACAGGACATTGGTATGGATCATTCTACCTTCTGGGACCTCACAGGTCGCTAGTTCCAGCCTCTTGCTTTTACAGATACTACTTTGTCCTTTTAGTGAACTCGACTGAGTTTGATCTTGCAAGCAGTTAAAAGTTGCTCTGAGGTCGTTTTGCCATTCTGTTTCTCTTTCTGCCATCTCTGTCAGAAGATGATTCCAGAACCTGATGGAAATTCTCTCGGAGTCTCCAGACTCATCCATGGAGAGATTGTATCACTGATTCCTTGGCTTGTTTCTTCCATCACTTTTAGTAGTTCTTTTTTTCTTTTTTTTTTCTTTTTTTTTGGTGGTGTTTCTGCCCCTATATTTTTGGAGAGCAGTCATATCCTCTTTGTTTTATTAGGACAAATTGAATGGTCCTTGGGGCGGGGGGGGGCTTAATTTAGGAAATGAGGGAAGAGAATCGGTGAGGAAGTTTGGGCATTTGTGATTGAGGAGCTTGTTTTCTAGGAGGAAATGATTTATGTTTACTTTTCTGATCGCTCTCTCTTACACAGAAATTGTGAAATTATTGCCCTAAACTGTACTGCAGCCATTAACACATAATCATATCTACCCACAAAGAACTGATTCTTGTGGCTGATGTGACGCTTATGCTTTAACCGTCATATTAAGGCAGTGACACGACCTGTGTTTCTTCCGAGAGGAAAAGGAAGCTTGGGACTGGATGTTCCTCCTTGTTACTGTCAGGTATCCTGGTCCCTTCATTCTCTTGGAACGTTGTTGTGCCCTTTGCAGTACTCAGCAAATTCTACTTCTTGGCTGGATGAAGCCTCACCCGTCGTCACTAATTGGCAGATCTTAAAATTTAGAGTTTTCTCGGAGGGAACCTAGAATGGGAAATAACTCATGTTGTGCAGTAAAAGAAACTGCTCCATATTTTCCTTCATGTATATTTAACACAATCTGTAATTTACAAAAATAGATTGGAATGAGTCTGCCTGTGGAAGCTCGTATCCAAGATCACTTCGGTGAGGCAGGCGGTGCCTGGGACTGACAGCTTGGAGACAGAGCGCAGTGCTCGCTCTGTATGTTTGCTGAACCTTGTTGTTGAGCAAAATTAAAAATTAGCAACCACGTGGTTGCTCTCACAGACCTGAAAATAGCATTCAGAGTAGCTGCAATTGCTTTTTTCACCGTAATAGTGAATCTTGACAGGCAAGTGATCCTTACCTGCTCAGTTCATAGAAGAGTTGGAAATTAGGGAATGAATGAATGAATGCAAAGGGGACTGTGTGTAGCCAGGCTGTTTGGGTCCTGTGTCCAACAGGGAAACTTGCCTTCATGATGCCCTGAATTCCTGAAATATGATAGGTCTGTCCTGATCGTGTGCATGGGTTCAGATATAACTGTCTCAGAATCACAGAATTCTCCAGGTTGGAAGGGACCTTTCAGACCATCCAGTCCCACCACCAACCTCACTCTGCTAAAACCCATCACTAACCCATGTCTCTCGGCATTAGGTCAACTCGGCTTTTCAATCCCTCCAGGGATGGGGCCTCAACCCCTGCCCTGGGCAGCCCAGTCCAAGCCTTCACAACCCTTTCCCTGTCAAAATTGTCCCTCATCTCCAACCTGTACCCCCCCTGGTGCAACTGGAGCCCATTTCCTCTTGTCCCATGGCCTGTGACTTGGGAGAAGAGACCAAGCCCTGAGTACATGGAGGAAAGGGGGAAGAGAGTGGGGCTGCAGTGTCACCCCAGAGAGGCACTGCCACCATCACTAACGGATCTGCAGCTGTGGAGATCTTGCTTTCCTTCAGATGTCCTTTTGTTCCATCTGGACAGGTCAGACAGAGGACCTTAATACTCTCCTGACACATGCGAGAGGTGAGAAGAGAGAAAAGTCATTGCCAGCACTTTTCTCCAAGTCCTCTTAAGGGGATACAAAGGACAGCCTTGGATGCCATCTGTACCACAGGAGGGAAGGTCCGTGTGTCGGGGTTTGGGTGGAAGCAGCAGGACTGTGTATAGGGTTGGGAGCTGGAATGGCAAGGACAGCTGGGACTGAGGGACACCAGCAGGCTGTGCTGGGAAGCTTTGGTCAGGTGCTTCTGTCATCTCCTCGGCTCCAGTTACTTCTAGTCTGTCTTACTGGGCTTGGCAGAGAAGTGCAAACGTAGCCGTGCGTAGCCCAACACATCCTATTGTATTTCTTCCTCTCCGTCACATACCGATATTAAAATTGCAAACTTCAAAACACAAGCAATGTTCAGAAGTCCCCTGGTGGTTACATATTGAAATAGTGGTGATGAATGAAGGAACTGAGCTAAAGCACACCCTCCCTGGGGTGCTTACCTTTGAGGGGGGGAATGTGCTTGTGAGTTCTTTCCATGTTTGTATTGATTTTGGGAGTGTTTTCTGGATGCGGTGGCTCAGTTTGAGAAAACTCAAGATAAAATGTTTTCTTAAAGCACTTGACTTTAGGTCCTGCACTGGAAGGTTTCTGAAACNTTTCTCCAGGCTGAACCCCCCCAGCTCCCTCAGCCTCTCCTCAAAGGACTTCTTCTCCAGACCCCTCACCAGCTTTGCTGCCCTTCTCTGGACCCGCTCCAGCCCCTCAAGGTCTGTTTTGTGATAAACTTAGTACAGCTGCATTTCTTCTACTTGATGGAGTTGAAACTGTGCCTCTTCTAAGGGGTTTATTTTGTTTATCTTTTAAGTGACCGACTTTCTTTTTTGCTGGCACTTGAGGGGGAAGTTTACGCTTATATAGAATGTGGCGTGGTGTCACCTGGTGACATTGCCCTCACCAAGCACCTTTTCTGCAGAGGCCATTCAGATTGGAGACTGGGAACAATTTTGACAGGGAAAGGGTTGTGAAGGCTTGGACTGGGCTGCCCAGGGCAGGGGTTGAGGCCCCATCCCTGGAGGGATTGAAAAGCCGGGTTGACCTAGTGCTGAGAGACATGGGTTAGTGATGGGTTTTATCAGAGTGAGGTTGGTGGTTGGACTCGATGGTCTGGAAGGTCCCTTCCAACCTGGACAATTCTTTGATTCTGTGACATTCCCAGCACAAAGCTGTGCTTTACCTCTGTGAGGTGTGTTGGGATACACCTATTACACCAGTAAGACTCATGAAATGGGACAACTTGCCTATGGCAGCACAAGAGTTAGAAGTAAAAACTCTAAAGACTTGGCTCCCGTTGTCCTTTCCTGTTCCTACACTGTACTGCCAGCTTTCAGTTTATCAAGAATTAATAAGTAATAACCTGTGATTAAAAAGGGCTGAGGCTCCCCTTCTGTTGTGCGATGTCTCCCTGTCTTCAGCGTTGTGCAGAACTCAGCAGGGTTACACCTTTTGGGTTTCACTTAAGCGGCGTTACTCAATATTTAATGCTGAAGCAGAAAGATGTAATTCAGCTGCGGGCGCCCTGTCAGCTGCATTGGGACGTTTGTCAGCTGCAAGGGAGGGGTGAGGCAGCAAGACTTGTTTTATGCTGTGAAAATTGAAAATTTTCAACAACTTTTTCATTTAATTTCTTGCTACGTTTCACACTGCACACACGGCTGACATGATAATCCTTCAGCTGGTCCTAAATTACATTTTAAAATAGAGATCAGTTAATTATAGCAATCTGAGTATTTATAATAGGTTATAGAGGGAATTTCTCCTGACACTCGGTTGTTGTTTTATTATTTTTTTTCCTGAATTTCAGATAAACTAGTGAATGTATTCTTAATTATTCATGTGACAGCCACAAGTAAATCAAATCCAAATTACGGACAACTCGATGTAAGACTGCTTTGGACGAGACCAGACTGTCCCAGTTTAGCATCTATGGCTCTTCTGTTCCGGGAGTGCTAGAGGGAGCTCTAAGCCCTCCATCAAAGGAACAGGATGAGATAGTCCCAGTGGTCCATCTGCCTGGTTTGGTCGGTGGCAGGAAACAGTGAATTCTTCTGGACGTTGAATTTTAGTTTGTATCACAAGGTTGCATATGGTTTTTTTTTTTCCAGGCATGATCCCAAATTGCCCTTCCTAGGATGAGAAGATGCAAATGTTGCGTTTCCAAGTATTATTAATGCTGGATTTAGTACAGGCTGTTGTGAGCTGACTGAAAATACAGGAAACGAGTGAGAGGTACAATAGTCCTTTCACAAAGGAGGACAATTCTCACAGTAGAAGACCAAATGATATCTAAAGGAGAATATATTTAAAGCTACTGGAAGGAAAAGCTGCTTTAGTCAGCGTTTAACTGGTTCTTAGATGTTTGGCCAATGGAGGTTAAAGAAAGGTGGTTGTTAGATAAATTTACAATGAGATGCATCAGTGGATGAGGACGGAAGAAGTTTCTCACGTGATATCCCCCACATTGATTTCTTTCTTGATATGACAGGAAAGCAACTCCCAAAACTGCTATGAAAAGAAACCTTTACCTGTGTTTGTAGAAAAGGAAATGTGGGTAGATTGATAACTATTTTCACGGTTTCTTAAGCTCGTTTAAAGCAATAGTGGAACCATGCCTTTGAGTGAAAGAACAAGATGTGGAAAGCACACTATGTTGAAGGGCCGAGTGAGGCTACCAGTCCTGTTCTGCCACAATTTACTGGGGCTTTTATAGTGCTTATATGGTATATTCAAACTATTCCACTTTGAGTCTACTGTAGGGAGTAGGATACTGGATGGTTATAGAATCATAAAATCACAGAATGGTCCAGGCTGGAAGGGACCTCTAGGGTCACCTAGTCTGACCCCCCCGCAGTCAGCAGGGACACCCCCAACTAGACCAGGTTACCCAGGGCCTCATCGAGCCTCCCCGTGAATATCTCCAGAGAAGGGGCCTCAACCACCTCCCTGGGCAATCTGGTCCAGTGCTCCACCACCCTCAGAGTACAGAACCTATTCCCAATATCCAATCTAAATCTGCTCTTCTCCAGCTTGAAGCCATTGCCCCTCATCCTGTCACTGCAGGCCTTTGTAAACAGACCCTCCCCATCTCTCCTGTAGCCCCTTCAGGTACTGGAAGGCCGTTAGAAGGTCTCCCTGGAGCCTTCTCGTCTCCAGGCTGAACACCCCCAGCTCTCTCAGCCTGTCCTCACAGCAGAGCTGCTCCAGCCCTCGGAGCATCTTTGGATGGACCTCTGGAGTTGGACTGCCTACTCTATAGGTACCTTTACAGTCAGCTCCTTTTGCTTGGGACCTTGTCCTCTCATGTTTTGAAAATCTCCCTCTTAATGTCCAGAGATTTGCTTGCTACAGCTTGTGCCTGTTGCCTCTCTTCTTCTTGTTATGTACTTTTGAAAAGACTCTTTCACTGCCCTCTGTGACCTCCCTTGAGGTACTGGAAGACCAGTAGATAGCCCCCAGTCTTCTCCAGCCCAAACACATCCAGTTTCCCTAGCAGTCTTGGTGGTCCTTGAGGGGAATCACCCCAGTTTGCCAGCGAGGTAACATTAGACTGCAAGGTTAGCAGAACAGCTCTTCTCAAGGAGATTAGTGGGTGAGAGCTATGGGATTCTCTTGTAGGGGTTATGGAAGGCTACAAGCAAATCTGTCAAGACCAGCTTTGACGTGATGCTGTGTGAGAGTATTTAATGGACTTTTCCCCATACAGCTGCCTCTGTGGTGGCTGCTAACGGCAGTGGTTTTGGTATCAGTCAGTGTAAGCTGATGAGATGTCCTCTTCTAGGTCTAACTGTGCTGCTGGAAAAGAATACCAGACAGCCTTCGTCTGGGCTGCTGCAAGTTGCTGCCCTCCAGGATCTGTCAGCAAAACTGCGAACCTGCTTTCAGTTAAGATGAGATGTTTTAGCTTAGACAGTTTAAATAGCAGGTCTTTGCTAACAAGCTTATTTTGACTGAAATAGGTTAGGGAGTGCTCCTGTAGCCAACTCTGCCAGCAGATCTAAGAAGTACGTTTGCAGTGGGAGCAATGTACGTACCAGAATCTTGCAGTTCTTCAGAACACAGCTGCTGTTTTGTTCACTGTATCTCTCCAGTACAGCTGGAAATCTCCTGTACCTGGGAAATGGTCCCTGATATCCAGCATATACTCCCACGCTCTCCCTCCTGGAGAAACTGGCTGCCTGTGGCTTGGATGGGAGAACTCTCTCCGCTGGGTTAAAGACTGGCTGGAGACTGGATCCAGAGAGTGGTGGGGAATGGAGTTAAATCCAAGTGGGGGCCGGTCACGAGTGGTGTCCCCCAGGGCTCAGTGTTGAGGCTGGTTCTCTTCCATCTTCTTCATCAATGATGTGGATGAGGGGATCAAGCACACCCTCAGTCAGTTCACAGATGACACCAAGTTGGGTGGGAGTGTCGACCTGCTGGAGGGGAGAAGGGCTTTGCAGAGGGATCTGGACGGGCTGGATGGATGGGCCGAGGCCAATGGGATGAGGTTCANAGCTGGTGAGGGGTCTGGAGAAGAAGTCCTTTGAGGAGAGGCTGAGGGAGCTGGGGGGGTTCAGCCTGGAGAAAAGGAGGCTGAGGGGAGACCTTCTCGCTCTCTCCAACTCCCTGAAAGGAGGGGGTAGCCAGGGGGGGTCGGTCTCTTCTCCCAAGTCACAGGCCATGGGACAAGAGGAAATGGCCTCCAGTTGCCCCAGGGGAGGTTCAGGTTGGAGATGAGGGACAATTTTGACAGGGAAAGGGTTGTGAAGGCTTGGACTGGGCTGCCCAGGGCAGGGGTTGAGGCCCCATCCCTGGAGGGATTGAAAAGCCGGGTTGACCTAGTGCTGAGAGACATGGGTTAGTGATGGGTTTTATCAGAGTGAGGTTGGTGGTGGGACTCCATGATCTGAAAGGTCCCTTCCAGCCTGGACAATTCTATGATTCTACCTATATTCATGACTTACAGTTCTGAATCGCTCACTTTGCTTTGGCCAGAGATTTTGATGCACTTGTGCTGTGTTTTGGTTGGTAGAACAAAGAGAAAACCCCTGGAAAATTATATTGGGTGAGCTATCTTGGAGAGCTTGTGTTTCGTGATGCTAAAAGCTTTACCTAGACAGAACTGTGGTGTTCTGAAAATCTCAGTAGTGTTATTGAGTGCAGATAGCATGTCTTTTGGGCTGCTTTCCCCCTCTACTCGTGTGCTGTTCCCCTTGGTATAGTCTTCACTGTTCAGCTCTGCTTTGAATCACTGGAGTCCACCTACCTGTTCCTGGCTGCTTTTCTGTCTGAGTTGAGGGAGTACTCAGAGCAGAGAGAAAATCAACAATAACACTCATAAAGAGTAACTTCACTCGGGTAGTATATCATGCTTGGGTGTTTTAAAAGCAGAAACAACTGTTCCAGAAAACTAGGAAACTGCTGCTTAGAGCACAGCATATGCTTTTCCCTACCAGAAACGAGCCCTTTGCTGCTGCTGGCCGTTACCCGATGACTTTAGTAGACAGGTTCTCCAAGTTGATAATGTGCATATTCCAATCCTCCATTAACAGTAATAACATGTAATGGTCCCAGCAGTTCCACCCTGACTCTGGTAGCCATGCCAAGGAGGAAAGCATTTCCTTTGACGACTTCCACTGGAAGTGATTTGTTGGTACTGGAAGATCTGCTTGGAAATCCGTGCGTGATCGCTTTACAACTAATTAAAGGTGTTCTCTGAAATCTAGCTCTTTAAGAGGGATGGTGTCTGCCCTTCCCTTTCCTTCCCTCCCTCCCCACCCCATATGTCTAGATAGGCATTTGGTCAGGGAGCGTAGTTTGGGGAAGTAACATATGCCAGTGCGGTGCTGATGCAAGCAGATTTCTCATCAGCACTTGTTATTTGCAAAGACAACTTGCAGATAAGGGAGGAGGAGGAGGAGGAGGAGGAGGAGAGGGACTCCCAATTCACATCCCTTGCTGCCATCAGAGAAATTTCATTTTGGAGGTTTTTGCCAACACTTAAAATCTAGATGGGAGACCTATATCAAAGGAAAGTTTACAGTAAGAGCCACGAGATTCCAGACAATTAAACTTTATTAGTCTGTCTGAAACATTAAGTATTAGCTTAAAATAATAGTGGGGTTTTTTTTAATCTCCTCTCCCAGTTGCTGTTTACTGTGTAGCAGTGTGGGAGGGGAGCAGCTTCTCCAGCCAGGTATTATGATTATTATTATTGCTGCGAGTGCCCATGGCTCAGACCTGTCCCCCCCAGTCCCTGGAGACACTCGTCCTGTTACTTCTTTGGTGTCTGTGATTTCTCTGGCCTTAATCCGAAACAGCCTTTCCCTTTCCTGAGGAGATACCCTCAGCCAGGTGCCCTCCAGGCTGACACTGAATCCTAGGTACTATGATGGTCCCTCGGAAAAAGTATCACACACACCCCCCCCAGGATTTCCAAAAGTGCAGCAGGTTGGGCTGCTGTGTCCAGCATAATTCCAGTGATCTTTCATCTAGATGTAGCCATTCTTGTCAAAGTTTTTCTGCAGTGTGATTAGAAACCAGATGTGGACAAGCAGCTAAAAGCCCCAGACAAGCAAAATTGCTAGTTCCTTGGGTATCTAGGGGACTATTCATTGCAGTGTGAGCGTGTATTTTGAATTTCCTCTGGCAAATAAATAGTAAAGACGCTGTGGTTTCGTTCCTGGTGCTTTCTTTTTGACTCTCAGATGTGATTGATGATCGTCTAGTTCTGGGTTATGTTCCTGTTTTTTTGCAGAATGTTTCAGTGAGCTTTGCACCGTAGAAACTAATTCAGTACTGAGCGAGTGCGTCCCTATATGTGCGAAACCCATGGTTAACCTCATGGAGACTCTTCTGTGAGATGGAGGCAGACAGAAATGGGTAGATTCTAAACTGAGCTTTTAAAATAAAAGTAAATGGAGTGAGTTGTTTAATGGCCTAGCATTGTAGCTTTGCTGTCAAGTCAAACACTGGAAAAGCAGGTTCATCCTGCAAAGGAGAAAAAATGAGGAGCTGGCTACCCTTCTCGTGTCTTTCAGATGCTGTAGCTCAGGAGATCCTGCTCTTTGTGTAAGACACCCCCTCGGCACCTTCCGACTGCCAACACAAAGGAGCTCTTTAATAAGAAATTGCCAATGAGAACCTACAAAGGACTTCTTCCTTCTTTGCTTAGCCTTGGCAGTCTGGGAATCGGTTCTGCAGCATTTGGGAATTGCAAGCCTGAAAAGGAAGAAGACAGCTATAGGAATTGAACCTTTACCCTTTTAATGATGCTGTTACTGCCTCTGGGCCGTGCAAACGGTCTGCTTTCAACAGGATTCTCAAATCCTAGCTCTGCCCTTTAGTATGGAGGCCTGGCGTGTATTCTGAGCTCCCTTTCACCGTTTTAGTTTCATTGCTACATTGGAGTGGTATGGAGCGGTACTGGAGGAGGAAGAGTGTGACCAGCAGGTGGAGGGAGGTCATCCTGCCCCTCTGCCCTGCCCTGGGGAGGCCCCAGCTGGAGCACTGGGTCCAGTTCTGGAAGGACAGGGAACTGCTGGAGAGGGGACAGCAGAGGGTACAGAGATGATGAGGGGCCTGGAGCATCTCTGTGATGAGGAAAGGCTGAGGGACTTGGGTGTGTTTAGTCTGGAGAAGAGAAGGCTGAGGGGGGGATCTGATCAACCCCTAGAAATACTTCAAGGGGGGGCGTCAGGAGGATGGGGCCAGGCTTTTCTCAGTGGTGCCCAGTGACAGGACAAGAGGGAACGGGCACAAACTGGAACAGAAGAAGTTCCATCTCAACATGAGGAGGAAGTTCTTTGCTGTGAGGGTGGCAGAGCCCTGGCAGAGGCTGCCCAGAGAGGTGGTGGAGTCTCCTTCTCTGGAGACATTCAAACCCCTCCTGGACACGTTCCTGTGGGACCTGCTCTGGGTGGCCCTGCTTTGGCAGGGGGTTGGACTAGATGATCTCCAGAGGTCCCTTCCAACCCCATAGCGTTCTGTGTGATTCTCTGAGTGGTACTTCATCCTGGGCAGTAGCAAGCAGTTTCATGGCCACACAAGAAGCTCTGGAAAAGCCAGCTGAGGGTCTGTGACTAAGAGCAGCTTTACAGGCATCAAGCCAAATCACCTCACTGACACCACTGCTACTTTTTAATCCCTCTGCTTTTCCCACACAGCTTCTGACATGGGCCAGAATTCCTGAGCTTTGTGCCGCTGCTTAGAACTAGTTTCATGTCTGGTTTCACTCTTGTGGGTATTTTTCCTGTGGTTTAATCTTTAGGAATATTCAGGATACAGAGAGAAGCGTGGCTTTGCTCTCCGTGTGAAGTTCCTGTCTTCCTCTCCCCCCCCATCACTCTGGACGTACACCTCCATAGTTCCTTTCGTTGTCATCCCATTTCTTGGGTTTTTTTTCTTTTTTCCCCCAGTGTCTTTTATCTTGTGAGTAAAGTTTGAACAGTACGCAGAAAGTTAACTGCCTGGAGTCTTTTAAATATAAGTAACACGCACCCAGTAATAAGCTGTCGGTTGTTTTTTTGCTGCCTGCAAAGAAACATAAACACAGCGCTCATTTCTGGCAGGTTTTTACTGTCAGAGTTTCTCCTATTATATTTATCTTACAATTTGCCAGGGGGTGAAGTTATTAAGTTTTAGCAGCAGCCATCGATCAAGTTCACAAGTTAACACGATAAAGGCTCTGTGCCGCTCCGATCCGGGAAAATGATGATCCTCACTCGGTAATTAACTAAATGAGAAAGTTAAATCTTACTTGAGAGCTGGGAGAGATGAAAGAGAGGTGTTTGTCAGTTTCTCAGTGGAAATTAGAAGCAGTTTTCTGCAATTCCCTAAGCTGCTGCTCTGTCATATTTTACATAAGCACTGGGAAAACGTCTTGTAATTAGTGCTGTCATGGAGGATTTTTTTTGCTGAAGGATGTTGGAATAATTCATTAGATTATCAAGAAAGGCTTGTGTCCTGAAATGATTAGCACAGTGAAATTTAAACCATTAACGATAACAAGTTTAGAGCTTGCTGCAGTGCAGAGGCACCCGGGGTATGTCTGTGCCTATTTCAATCATTTCTTATAATTAAACATTATGTCCTCTTTTTTCCTCCCCTTCACTAAGACCCATCCAAAATTCCTGTTAAGGTGGCTCAGACTAGATCAGTGACTCCACCACGACTGGCGGTGCAGGCAGTTGGAGGTGAAACGCCGCGGTTGCAGATAAGCAGTTGAAGACATCTCTGTGTGTCAGAGCCCAGCGAGTCCGGGAACGGTGGGGAGAAGCCTCTCCATGACCTGTGGGGACTGGAACACCCAGGGGAGGTCCCTTCCTTTTGTCTAAGCAAAAAACTCTGAGGAATTTGCAGTGGCTGTGGAAGCTCTGGGTCTTTTCAGACCTTCAGCGTGAAGATGTCTTGAAGGTTCAGAAGGTTTCCAAACCTTGCTGGGATCCAGCCATTCTTGATACTCTAGGAGACAGGTTCTCTTTTTTCTCTTTGACTTTAAGAGATGTCTTTGTACCCTAAGAAACATATTATCTGAATTTATCTGCCCTGTCAAAGTGCCTTAACAAAATCCTTTTCAGTGCTGGGAGGACATGGTGTGGTTTTTAAACAATATATAAAAGTTGTGACCACTTACGGGTGGGGAAACGCTCGACTTACACTCGAATCAGAGAACTGTGCCTGTGTGTGGTTTTTCTGTGCTTTAGGGAGGCTCTTGGTCCCTTGTACTGAATAAAAACAAAAGTAGCCTTGGCTGTCATACATGGGTTACAGCTGTGACACACCATGGCTGTTTTGTTTTATATGCAGAGCAGTAGATTTATCCAGGCGTTATTTATCTGTGTTGAAATATTGCACCTTCCTATAGTTGCAAGCCATTATTTAGATTAAAGCCCTTTCATATATTAGTCCTCTTCTACTTCACTGGGCATACAAATGTGCTTTGTGTTAAATGTAGCCATTTGGAGAAATGGTCTTGTAATTATGGGCTGCAATGGAGCATATTACGTGGATCCCTGAGCTAGTACCAACCTGAGGCGCTCGGTCCCCTGGGTTTCCTGGCACAGCCTTCTGTGCCTGGAGCCAGTGGGGTCACCTCTCAGCCCTCACCCATGGGGGTTTGTCAAAAGGGAGTACTGACTCTTTTCCGAGTTAGTACTTTGCTCTGGTACACTCAAGCTTCCTCTTGACTACCAGTGCTTTTTCTTCTTTGCCTCTTTTGGAAGCGAAGTTTACAAAAAGCATGAGGGTATACAGTGCTTATGGATGCTTACCTTGGCAAAGAGATGGGGGTTGTTCAGCCTGGAGAAGAGAAGGCTCCAGGGAGACCTTCTAACGGCCTTCCAGTACCTGAAGGGGCTACAGGAGAGATGGGGAGGGACTCTTGATCAGGGAGTGGAGCCATAGGATGAGGGGTAATGGTTTTAAACTGAAAGAGGGGAGATTTAGATGAGATACCAGAAAGAACTTGTTTGGTGTGAGGGTGGTGAGAGCCTGGAAGAGGTTGCCCAGAGAAGCTGTGGCTGCCCCATCCCTGGAGGGGTTCAAGGCCAGGCTGGATGGGGCTTGGAGCAACGTGGTCTGGTGGGAGGTGTCCCTGCCCAGGGCAGGGGGGTGGAACTGGATGATCTTGAAGGTCCCTTCCAACTCTAACCATTCTGTGATTCTATGAATGGCAGGTGGGACAGTTCTTTCTTTTTCAGGTGAGGCCTGGTTCATGTACCGGGAGAGAGAGGGAAGAGGTTGTAGACAATTATGTGCTCCAGGAAATAGTTCTGATATTGTTCCGAGACGGTTTGTAGTGAAGTTGAAGCAGTTGATCAGAGTGGTTGAGTCATCAGGGGTTCAGGAAAGCCAAATCAATTCTCTTGAACGCTTTAATGATGCAGATGTTTGATGTTGTTTTGTTGTTGGCTTTTTTAAATAACAGACCTGTTTCCCTGAAACACTAAAAGAATCTTCAAATTGAAATTCTGGAATGTTGTTCTGGACTGTAGCTACAGCCAGTCTGGGGGTGGTGTGTGAGCACGAATTGTGGCTGAATGATTTGGGAGCCCTGTGAATGTGTCTGTCTCTGCTCTGTAAAACTCTGGTGTCTTTGTGCCTTGCTCTTTCCTCTTGGTCCCTTACTTGCGTAGACCACAGGACCTGCTGGGCACACCATGGCTACCTCTGGGCTTGTCCTTGTTCCTTTTGGTGAGAAGCCAGAGCAAGCAAGGGTGCTAATTAGCTCTCAAGTTGGCATTGTCAGAATGTGGCCAAAGTATGTCACAGAAGTCACAGAATTGTCAGAGCTGGAAGGGGCCTCCAGAGCTCACCCAGTCCCACTCCCCTGCTCAAGCAGGATTGCCCAGAGCACATCACTCAGGGCTGCATCCAGGAGGGGCTTGAAGGTCTCCAGAGAAGGGGACTCCACACCCTCCCTGGGCAGCCTCTGCCAGGGCTCTGACACCCTCACCACAAACAAGTTTTTCCTCCTATTCACATGGAACTTCCCATGTCCCAGCTTGTGCCCGTTGTCCCTCGTCCTGTCACTGGGAACCACTGAGAAGAGTCCGGCTCCATCCTCCTTCAACCCACCCTTCAGATCCTTGTGAGCATGAAGAAGGTCTCCCCTCAGCCTTCTCTTCTCCAGGCTCAAGAGTCCCAGCTCTCTCAGCCTTTCCTCACCAGGGAGATGCTCCAATCCCTCCAGCATCTTTGTTGCCCTACACTGGACTCTCCCCAGTAGTTCCCTGTCTCTCTTGAACTGGGGAGCCCAGCACTGGAGACAGTGGAGTTGAACCTAAATATGCCCATAAACCTAAATCACATCATATTCCCCTGTCCACTAATTCAGACATAAGCACTGAAACACGTATAGTGCTTTTCTTAGCAGAAAGAGTGTATAACCTGGAGTGTATAAACTTGGAGTTTGACTTCCAGAGCTGTTACAAGTGTTGGTCAATGGACTTTTTAATTTACTCATTAATCCCACCCTGTATTCACTTGGGATCTGTGCAAAATGGGTTGCCATTATTTTTTTTTCAGATGTTGCAGCTTCTCTTTGATACCCCAGACCAACGTTTTAGAGGTAACTGGGGAGCTGAAGGTTGCTGGGAGAATGGTGTTCAGGAGGCGAGGAAGGTGCAGAACACGGTGGCAGTCCATGAATGGAGTTGCCCCTTTTGTGGTCTTTGCACATGAACTGTCTGTTCTGCTCAGTCAGACTTCACAATCTCTCATATTAAAAGGCAGAAGTAAAGGGTTTTTTAAAGTTCTTTATAGAGACAACGCACTGCAAACAAAATGAGAAGTGATATGAGATCAGGCTTGTAGAATAATGCTGTCTGGTGTTAAACCGTTGCAATGAAAGAGAGAAAATAATGTGTGTTTGGTATTTAATACAAACTATTTGACTACTTGGGAGGAAAAAATAAATTTCCCAGCAAACAGTTAATTTTACTTGGAGAAAAGATATCCTTGCAAAGCAAAACGTGTACTTTTCTTTTTCCAGTTAAATCGTTTAGAAAGCAGAAATTATATCTTGCTATCAAGTAGTAAATTGAAATGTCAGGGTTTTGTTTTGTCCCTGAAACTCTTTCTTTGAGCTGAGTCCTTCTGACAAGATATTAACAGCTCAGAAAGCTGAAAAACTCTTCTTCTGGGAAAGCGTTTACCAAATGGGGTGTGTTTCAGCTGGCTTTGCTCTCAAGGTACAGTTTTCTACTCAAAAGAAGTGCTGTCATTTTGTTTTTCTCAACCATTAAATCATAGAATGGTCCATAAATTCTACCTCTAGGGTCATCTAGTCTGACCCCCCCACAGTCAGCAGGGACACCCCCAACTAGACCAGGTTGCCCAGGGCCCCATTGGGCCTCCCCTTGAATATCTCCAGGGAAGGGGCCTCAACCACCTCCCTGGGCAACCTGGTCCCACCACCCTCAGAGTAAAGAACCTATTCCTAATATCCAATCTAAATCTGCTCTTCTCCAGCTGGAAGCCATTGCCCCTCGTCCTGTCAAACGTATTTATTTATTGTTATTTATTTATTTATACTTTAATGTATTTCCTGTGAAGTTTAGCAGCAGTCCAACAGCAAACCCACAAGAGAATACAGTTGCAGTTTCCCTCTTGGTGCACCGAAGTAGCTGGGGACTGGAGATGGGGAATCTGGAAGCGTTTTGCTGCCTGCAAGACGGACACAGCACCGTGTTTGTGTCAAATTGCTCCTCAGCAGTTTCCCACCTCACCAGGGTCCTTTTTGGGAGCCGGTGCGTTGTCCTGCCGGGGTCACAGCTGACGGTGGCTTCTCTCCCACTGACAACACCAGACGGGCTACGTGGCATTGGCCAACTTGATGTGTCAGAGTGCTTTTTTCTTTTGGGTTTTTTTTAACCCCACCCAAAAAAAGAAACCAACCCAAACCCAACCCATAAAACTTGAGCTATTTTTTCATACGTATGATTTGAGTTTTTCTCTCCTTCCTGTTTTACAGACAAAACTTGCCAATGGCACCTCCAGCATGATTGTGCCCAAGCAAAGGAAACTCTCTGCGAGCTATGAGAAGGAGAAGGAGCTCTGTGTCAAGTACTTTGAACAGTGGTCCGAGTCTGACCAGGTGGAGTTTGTGGAGCACCTCATCTCCCAGATGTGTCACTACCAGCACGGGCATATAAACTCATACCTCAAACCCATGTTACAGCGGGACTTCATCACTGCGCTGCCAGGTATTCCTGTGGGTGGAGGGAGCCTGCTCCTCTGACTTGTCTTTGGGAAAAAGATTCCACTCTTGCTTCCCCTGCTGGAGAGGTCTCTTCCTAGGGCCAGTTTGCAGAGTAGATGACAGATTTGAAAGAGAAACTCTATCCCAGCACAAAATTCTATGATTCTATGAAATGTCTTGCAGTTTGTATTCCTACTGTCTCCCAAGACGTGATGTAGTACCAACATGGTTTGGTTAAGAGTAAACGATAGCTCATATATGTGTTGTAGAATCACAGAATAGAATCATAGAGTTGTCTGGGTTGGAAGGGACCAGTCTGTGCAGGATGTCCTGAGTGTAGGCAGGTTTCTCATGAGCAGAATGGGTAAGGGCAAGGTAAGAAACTGCCTGGGAAAGAGCCTAAAATTTCAAATTAAGTCACATAATAATAATAATAATAATAAAACCCCAACCCACAACACTTTAAGTATCTTTTAGCTTTCTGAAATTCTCACGTTTTCAGTACTGTGGTTTTATTTTTACTCCTTCGTTCTCTCTCTGCCTCTCCCCCTCCGGTAAATAAGACAATAAAGCTACTTCAAAATCATGAGGCATCTTATCTCTGTCCTCCTAGCACTGTACCAAAGAATGACCAGAATTAAAGGTACTTTTAGATCATGAGCACCCTTTACTAATACAGAGTAAAATTGGCTCAGACTGTTTTCCCAGTGCTTTGGGCAGAATTAAGG
Source organism: Nycticryphes semicollaris (assembly GCA_013400055.1). Classification (NCBI taxonomy): domain Eukaryota; kingdom Metazoa; phylum Chordata; class Aves; order Charadriiformes; family Rostratulidae; genus Nycticryphes; species Nycticryphes semicollaris. Next base: position 461 of record VXBJ01002033.1, on the reverse strand, counting down.
TTGTTTGAAAAATGCAGCTTAACTGTGCACTTAACAAACTTTGTGCTGTTTCTGAAAAAATAAGGTCTCTGCTTAGCATTTCTAAGCTGTTTAGCATTTTTTATGAGGAAAGTATTTTTTGACAGGGTTTAATGTGTGAAATAACTGAAACATTCTTGCTGGTATGGACAACTGAAAGGCTAATCCTGTTTCATATCGATTTAGCAAAACCTTTGGTGAGCAGAGATTTCTCTTTTTAAGGAAGTGATGTTTAGTTAGATACGTGTCTCAGTGAGCTGGGCTGTTCCTAAGAAACTTAATAATAAAGTTGAGTTTGCAGCCAGGCCAAAATAGCTGTGCCCTTCCACTTATGGTAAGTGTGAGAACAAGAGGCCAAAACATTAGTTATTCCTTCTCTGCGAAGGGTCTAGGATCGATGGCAAAGGGTGGCTTAGAATAGTAGAATCACAGAATTGTCTGGG
>VXBJ01002030.1:9471-20947 GCA_013400055.1 Nycticryphes semicollaris | reverse complement strand
ATTATTATAATTAATTATATTATATATATTATATATATATTATATTAATTATTATATAAGGATAAAGTAGCTGAGTTCCTAACTTCCACATTCAAATCAATGTATTGGGAAATTTCCAAGACTCCCCTCCCTTCTTTTAAAATAAAGTATTCTAGCTTTCACTCTCTGTGCTGAANACAATTCTATGATTCTATTATTCTTATTGCTTGTTTTAGGTGTTTATCTATTGTGTCCATGTCCAATGCCTTCTGTTGGGTTGTATAAGGGGGAGGGATCTACTGTATCCATTGCCTTTTTCTTTCTGTCTTTAATAGGTTACTCTTGTATATTTATCCCTCCCCAGATCGGATTTTAAAAGCCTAATCTCAACTGATCACCTTTTAAATTGTAGAATACAAATCAGGTTAGATGAAGAAATGCTAATCCTCTTATCTCTTCAGAAGGCTGCCTGCTGGAGCAGGCCTGGAATCTTTTTAAATTTCATTGAGCCATCTGGAATGACAACTTGTCTCTCTGTTTCTTTATAGACTCTTCATACTCAGAACCTCCTGATGTTCAGCAACAGTTGAACCACTACCAGTCTGCAGCTCTGGCCAGGAACAATAACTTCAGCCGAATCCCACTTTCTGGGAGTGCTGCGGGAGTGGAAAAAACAGAAGCTATCCTTAACTGTGAACTTTGTGAATTCTCCTCGGGTTACATACAGAGCATTCGACGTCATTACCGTGACAAGCACGGAGGGAAGAAACTGTTCAAGTGCAAAGATTGTTCCTTTTATACAGGCTTTAAGTAAGTATTGGGTAAAATACTGAACTTCTACCAGATCATAGCAGCATCCATATAATTGTTTTTCTTCATTCCTACAACAGCCTGTACCATCTGTTGAAGAGAAAAGCATTTGCAGTAGGTTGTACTCACTACAGTAAATAGTACAGGGAGTGGGGGTTTTTCCCCCCTCACACTTTTTAATTAGATGCTGGCCCTCACCATCAAGTATGAGGAGTATAAGGCATATTTTTGGAACAATTAGCATGAGGCATGGGGGAGTCAAGTGTTCTAGGTAGGTTACAGACTTTCTATTCTGTCTATGAAGAAAGCTCTCATAATCCCAACACCCCACCCCCACCCTGCAATTTATCTGGCTGAAATAAAAAGCATACTCCAAAGTGCCTGATAGCTTATAGAAACATTTCAGCAAATCCAATTAAACATTGCAAAATGTAAAGTTTCGTGCGTGTGTGTGTTTAGCCATGTACCCTAAGGAAAAAAAGATTTCTGCAGTTGTACTGTTTCTCAGTTTCCTTCTGATATTTTGAACCCTCAGCCATAGCCCCCTTAGCTGGCATAGGTCTCAAAGCTATTATGTCCTTAGGAGATTTGTGAAAATAGCGTGGTTGGGTAAAGGAGAGAGGTTCTGTTGAAGAATTATGCTCAGCCTTTCCTATTGGAATCACAGAATCATAGAGTATCCTGAGTTGGAAGGGATGCACAAGGATCATCGTGTCCAACTCCTGATTCCACACAGGACAGCCTAAAAGTGCAACCATATATCTAAGAGCGTTGTCCAAATGCTTCTTGAACACCGGTGGTCTTGGGGCCATGATCACTTCCCTGGGGAGCTTGTTCCAGTGCTTGACCACCCTCTCAGTGAAGAACTTTTTCCTAATATCCAATCTGAACTGCCCCTGCCTCAGCTTTAAGCCCTCGTGTCCTATCACCAGACACCACCGAGAAGAGATCAGCACCTGCCTCTCTGCTCCCCCTCATGAGGAAGTTGCAAGCAACAATGAGGTCACCCCTCAGTCTCCTCTAAACTGAACAAACCTAGTATCCTCACCCTCTCTCAATAAATCATGCCCTCTAGTCCTTTCAACATCTTTGTTGCCCTCCTTTGGACACATTCTAATATTGTTATATTATTCTTATATTGTGAACCCCCAAACTGCACACAGTACTCGAGGTGAGGCTGCACCAATGCTGAGTACAGTGAGACAATCACTTCTTTCAATTGGTTGGCTGTACTGTGCTCAATGCACCCCAGGATACAGTTGGCCCTTTTGGCTGCCGGGTCACATTGTTGACTCATATTGAGCTTACCATCAACCAAAATCCCCAGATCAGAATCCCTTTCTGCAGGGACTCCAACCTCTTATCCCCCAATCTATGCATACATGCAGGATTACACTGTCCCAGGTGCAGAGTCCAGCATTTGTCCTTGTTAAATTTCATATAGTTGGTGATTGCCCAGTGCTCTAACCTATCAAGATCTCCTTGTAAGGTCTCCCTACCCTCGAAGGAATCAACAGCTCCTCCTAAATTAGTATTGCTGGCAAATTTACTTAGTGTGCACTCAACTCCCGTGTCAAGGTAATTTATAAAAACACTGAGGAGAACTGACCCTAAAATTGAGCCCTGGGGAACTCCACCATTGTATTGTGCACATGTCTAGCTGTATGCTGGACATTAGACATGAGAGACCTCATACAAGAGCAGCCTCAAGTTATACATCCGTAAGGGATCAGGCTTTGTTGCTTCAGCTCCTTGCTGGTTACATGGCATAACTTGCTGTTTCATTCCAGATTACTATTACTATTGCTGCTCCAGATTATTATTTGTTTTAAGCATTTCCAACTCTTGACAGGTACAATGGATCCTTTCACGTTTCCCTGATCTTTTTCTCCCTACCAGGATTAAACAAAATTGCCTTAAATCAAGCTGTAATTACATATTTTCATATTTACATAAAGAGAGTTGTGTTCTTTATTGTGGTATCTCAAACTTTCTGGGATTAAGTCTTTTCTTCCTTACATGTACAACATACACACGTGAGCTCTCTTTTTAAAAAAAAACCCCATAACTTCCAGTCACCATAGACAATTAAACGCACAAAAGCATTCACTGAGGTTGATAAAAGCTTACCTATTGTCTTCAATGACCATTGGATCAGTCCCAAAGCCAGTTGTGCTTGCAAGTTTTGCATTCAAGCTCACAGGCTTGGAGAACTTTCAAAGGGCCTTTAAATTTTGTAATTTAATGCAGCCAGCAGCTTTGCTCTTGCAAGCTTTAGCACTACCCCAGGAAAAAAAACCCAAACCTAATTCCCCCAAGTTTACAAACACCTCTCATTTTAGTACTTGACCTTGTGGCTTGATAGATGCATAATTAATTTCCTCTGCATGTATTTTTTACATTTTTTTTCCTCTCACATTTTTTAAGTATGCAGCTAATGGTATGAGATTTGTTGTGCAAAAGTACTGTTCATTTGTGGAATATTCTCAGTCTTGCATTTTGAGGTCCTCATAATTCAGACTTTCAAACTTATCAACTTGGTGTCAAATTTACTGTTAGATGCAAGTCTATTTCATATCTCGAATCTGAACATTTCAGCTGTTGTGGGCCTAGTCCTACAAAAAGAGAGGTTGTTGAGGATTTATTTATTTTTTGCCATCAGAAATAAGGTTTTTTCACCCTTCGAAGTCTAGGACAGTTGAAAGGATTTTACTCAGCTTGCTAAAATGTCTCTCTTTGCCAAAGGCAAGCAAATAACAAGCACAAAAGTTGGAAATACTTTTGCCATCTTAACTATAGCAATGTGACTATAGAGCAATCACTGCAAAATAATATCTTGTGCAGAATGTGTGTTCATTTATTTAGGGATATGAGCCTGCAAATACCTATGTGATATCCACTTGAGTAGCCCTGCTGAAATGCCATGTGGCTTTATGAAGAGAAGGCCGAGTGGTATCTGTACCATTGTATACAACACTTCTGTAACAGAGCTGTGACACTTCAGTGTTCCATACGCACCTCTTCTGACTGCTTCCATGTCTCCCTCCCATTTCACAGATCTGCTTTTACTATGCACGTGGAAGCTGGACATTCGTCAGTTCCTGAGGAAGGACCCAAAGACCTTCGTTGTCCTCTTTGCCTATATCACACCAAATACAAACATAATATGATTGATCATATAGTTCTGCACAGAGGTAAAGATGTCCCTGTATATAGATATCTGATATCTGACAAAGAGAGAATGCTAAACAGAACACCACTCTTTCAGATTGATCCTGTGTTTTCTCTGTATGTGAGCTCAGATATGTTGGATAGATCAGGACTAAGTACATCTTACTTCTTTTCTGTGAAATATAAAGTTTACCAATGTAGAAGTGGGACAGATTTAAAATTATTTTTAAGCTTTTCTTCTAGAGAGGTCAACAGTCATCAAATACCTTTTTAGCAAGAGTTAGACTAATTTACAGCCTGGACCCAGGACAAGGTTGTTTCCTATGTGTTTGCAAAGTGCTTGCTCTCATAAACACTCTTTAAAGAATTTTATAGGCCCCTGAGGGAAGGGCAAGGATTTTTCTCAGGCATGCAGCACCCAGACTAAAGGAATTAGGGTCCGTCCTTAATTTTTTTTTTTCTTTCTGGAATATATATCCAGATTAAAACCTATTGTTGTGTCCAATTTTGATGGAGTTTAATGTGCACAGAAGGAAGGTGCTGCTGTGCAAACAGGACTGAGAGATGTTGCACAGTCTCAGATAGCCTTCCTTACTTGTAACCATTTGGATTGATAAAACAAGGACAGTATCAAGCTGTGGTCTAAGCACATTTGTTCTCCAGGTAGAGGAAGCAGTATGTTGTTATAAAGTCAGAAGTCTGAAGGTTTTCATCCCTTTTCTGTATTATCTTCTCTCCCATGCAAAACCCCTCCAGAAAAGGGAGAAAACAGTTACAGAGCTCTAACTTACATTATGGCTTTCAAAATGGTGGCATCTCAAGTCCCTGATTTGGCAGCATGCAGTTGAAAACTATTTGCCTCTTAGTGAATAGCTACAGAAGTTGATTCTTACTAAGCTACAACATTATTAAGTGTTATGGCCAGCAGGATGTTGCCAGATTGCCACTGAGAGCCTTCTATTATGTGTCACCTACTCTGCTCAATCAGTTCCTCAGAGTGATTTAACTTTGATTCATAGAATCATAGAAAAGTCTACATTGGAAAGGACTTCTGGAGATCATCTGGTCCAACCATCTGTTGGAAGCAGGACCTTAGATTAGGCTATCCAGGGCCCTGTCAAGCCAAGTCTTGAATATTTCCAGCAAGGGAGATTCCACCACTTCTCTGGATAACCTGTCCCAATGTTTAATTGTTTTCGTGGTGAAGAATTGTCTTATGTCCAGATGGAATTGCCCCGAAGCAACTTGTGCCCATTGCCTCTTGTCCTGTGACCACACATCCTTATGAAGGGAGTACCTCCATCTTCTCTATAACTACCTTTTAGGGATTGGTTTGCCTTCATTGTTACCATGGCACATTGTTGTCTTATATTCAGTTTGCTGCCCACCAGGATCCCCAAGTACTTTACAGCAGATCTCCACCCCACAGGCTGTTAGATCACAGCCTGTACTGCTGCTTGGGATTATTCTGTTCCAGGTGCAGGACTTGACATTTATCTTTGTTGAACCTCAGTCCATTCCTGTTGGCCCAGTCTTCCAGCCAGTCGAGGTCTCTGTAAGGTTGCTCTTCCATCTGGTGTATCTACCTCTCCCCACCCAGTTTGGTGTCATCTGCAAGCTTGGTGAGGGTGTATTCAATAGGCGTACAGATCATTTATAAAGATATTGAATAGTATCAGATCCAGAATCAACCTCTGAGGAAATCCACTGGTGACTAGCTGCCAGTCTAACTTTTCTTACCTCAAAAGGGGGTAAACAATGTCTCAGTTTAGCCAGTTTTCTACTCATCCTGTGGTCCATCTTTCCAGTCCAAATCTTGCCAGCTTGTCAACAAGGGTGTTGTTGGAGACTACGTCAAAGACTGTGCTAAAAATCAGGGTAGATGATGTCCACAGTTCTCCTCTCACCCACTGAGCAAGTTATTTCATCACAGAAGGCAGTCCAGTTGGTCAAGCACAATTCATCCTTTGTGGGCTGAAGCAGGGAGGGAGTATGGAAATTACACAGTCAGTAGCTACTTTACAGGCAAACAATGAGAAGAGATTTGGCTCTTGAATCCCTCTTGGCTTTCATAACAGGCAAATCTTGTGAGCTCTTGAAAATTCCATGATGGAGACTGAACTCCTGCTCCATGCCCAGCAGAGCTGTTGGCCTTTCATTTAGTCCAGGCAGTGCAATTAGCTTTTATTATCCTTTCCAGCAAATTTTCCCATCATGAAGTGCCTGTCGCGGATGAAAATATTTGACACGGTTATGATTTAGCAGCTATTCAAAATTTATTAATCATATAAGGTAGATCAAGAGGTTGAATTTTAGCAGCACTTAATCATTAACTGGTTTAGGGGTTTACAAAGTGAGTAAACAATTGGACAGCGACTTAGTTACAGATTTGAAGATGGCAAGATTCACACTCACTTACTAGAAAGTATCCCAAATCAATACATATATGTATGAGTAGAGGTACAAATCACAGGTTAATACATATACATGTATATATCTAAGCAAAGCATATAAGCGTGCACGCACACACACACACATACAGGTCTCCAATGGGGAATTTCTTAATAGCAGGTAATGCTAGTGAGCCGAAAGGTGACGCTTTTAGGTCCTATGCGTTAACGGATGGACAAAGAGCATCCACATCTATAAAGCTAATGTGTATCTCACAACATAGAGGTGGAGAGGGGGATGGGAGAGACTAGCCTATAGTTAAAATTTCCCTTTCTCAGATTTAGGGTAAATATTCACGATGCATTGGCGTTCCTCAACGGGCAATAGTTGAGGCTTGAGAAGGGTCTTCTCCTGCCCTGGCCTCGAGGTGTCAGCCTGAGAGATATCTCAACTCGGGGGAGTTACTGGCCATAGCCCACTGCGATCCAGAAGAGCTCAAAGGGTCTTTACTAGAATTGCTACTTACAGGATCTGAGACAATTGACTTTGGCTGGGTACTTTTCCATGCTGGCCCAACTCAGATGATAGTTATGCAACCCCAGAGCTTGCTAGATTTTGGGGTGCTAGCAAACCCCACACCCCCCATGGCCACGATCCACATGGTGTCAGGAGTGATTGATTATGGTTATTATCTCTAAGCAGTAAGAGCCATGGAGACCAGGCACACAACTGTGTTCTTGGTCTGTTGCTCTCTCCCTTTTCTTTCTTTCATGTTAGACCATTATGTTACATTCTGGTCCATTGTGTTTTTCTGTGGCTCAGGTTGGGAGGGAGATCCTGCCAAGTACGGAGTGGCCTAAAGGGGGGAGGGAGGTTACACCACCACAATGCCTTGATATCTTTCCAGCACTGAACGCAACCCACCAAGATCTATAGTAGGGCTCCTTGCTTATAATCCTCAAGGTATTTGGGTTTTAGTAATTATTTTACTTTTTTTTTTTCTTTCTTTCTTTGTATAAATAATTGTTTTGTTCTTCCATCTCATAGAATTGTCATCTGTTTCTCTGGAATAGTAAACTTTCATATATAAGGGCTTTGGAGTGTTAACCTTTTTTTTTTTTTCCCCCCATGTTGTGAGCAAAACATATGCCTGCTTTGACTTCACATACTATAAATATTTAGCACGTTAATTGCTTTTCTATTTAATCTCAGATCTGTATTACAAATAGCCCAAATGTTTCAGTCTAAAGTGGTGATTAAATTTATTCAGAGATGATGCTGGGGGGTGGGGGTGGGGCAGAGGTCCCCTTAGCCCTTTTGTTAAACTGTTCCACAGCATGTTATCATTTTATGGTGCATAGCAGCCTTTGTGAGCACTGCTGAACTTTAATGATATTTGTGTACAGAAGCCAAAGATAAGTTTCACAATTTCTGGATAGGACTCACCATTTGTTGCAATTTTGCCAGGTGCTCAGATACAATAAGTGCATAAATGAATGGCCAAATATAGGGGTGTGTGTGTGTGTGTGTGTGTGGTTTGACGAAAGCCAGCTATTAAAGTGCTCAGAGATTATTAGAGCATCATCTTGCTAAATATGATGTTTTAAATTCAAATCACTTTGCAATTTTTAAGCTGTTTGGATAAAGCTCACTGACATGAATGCATGCACATTTAAGTTTTAAGTCATTACTCTCATGGAGCAGCAAGGGCCAGCTGCTCCCCAAGATCCAGGGAGTAGAGGAAGATAACATGGACAGTAGGGGTGGAGCCTTGCTGGCCAGGGCCCAGCCCCACAGTACCTGAGCAGGGAAAGCAGGGCAGACCCGGAGATGATGGCCAGGTTCTACCAAGATCAAGCCAGGAAGTTAAACCTCAGGACAGAACCATATTGTGATTGCCAGTGACTGGCCAAGGAGGTCCATGGTGATAAGGCAAGTCCAAGACCAGGCTGAGAAGTTGGTCTATGTTGTGTTGCCAGTGATTTGGCAAGTGTGGGGGGGTTGATTGCCAGTGAGACAATCATGGAATCATAGAACCATTGAATGGTTTGGGTTGGAAGGGACCTTAAAGATCATCCCGTTCCAACTCCCCTGCCATGGGCAGGGACACCTCCCACAAGACCAGGTTGCTCAAAGCCCCATACAACCTGGACCTGAACCCCTCCAGGGATGGGGCATCCACAACTTCCCTGGGCAACCTCTTCCAGTCCCTCACCACCCTCACACTGAAGAATTTCTTCCTGATATCTAATCTAAATCTCCTCTCTTTCAGTTTAAAATCATTACCCCTTGTCCTATCACTACACTCCCTGATAAAGAGTCCTTCCCCTATCAGTAAAACCTAATGGGTTTTACTGATATACATTAGGATGGTGCATTGCTCCGAAGTGGTGCATAAAACCTTTTATACCATCCCCTGCTTTAGTGCTTTTTTAAAATGTGTCATGTGCTAGAGAAAATTTTTTCAAAAGCTTTAAATAGTGCTTCTTTTTTAAAAACTTTTTGCTAGAACTTTGTTCACTTAAAAACAAGTTACCTTATTTCAGTGAATTTAATTGCACAGAGCTCTAAATACCTTTTAAAATATTCTTGTTATGCGTTCAAACTCACAGCTTTAACTCCTGTTATCTCTTAGAGCATGTGCACCCCTGACCCTTTTCCCACTTGACCCTGAACGGACACAACTTTTTTTTTTTTTTGCAACAACTTTTGCAACACGTTTTCAGGGTCTCACTTAGATATAGCTTTGGGGGAAACTTCCACTTTTTAAAGTGCACAAAGAGAAAGTTCTGAGGTAGGAAAACTTCCATGTTCAAAAAAAGGGGAGGACGGGGAGGAGAACAAACTGAGGAGGGTGGAATATTTAGGTGGACTGTGAAAAATTAGGCTCATGAGCAGCGAGGGTTATGCATTGGCCAAAGACAAATGGATAAATTCTGTAGCTCTTGCCTCTCTATAGAAATTATAAGAGATGCACACAAGTCCCCTACCCTTCATGTTTACCCTCTAAGAATCAGGCCTGGGATTAATTTTATTTGGTTTAAAATGTCATTAATGATGATCTTCACGAGTAAGATAAAACTCTTCCTTTAATCTGCAGTCCACGAGGAATAATAGTACTACATTTCAGTGTTCTACTTCAAAGGGACAGTTGAGTAACAAAAGCTGTAGTGAAGATCTTCTGGTGACCCTCTGCTGAAAGGTCAAGTTTGGGATTTCCCCTCCATGTACAGCTCAGAGAACCACACTGGATGAATGTTGCACACATCGGGATTCTGGCTCTATAGAAAGACTGAAATTAATTGTGCTGCCCTATTAAAAATGTGTGTTCTGCATGAGAGGAAGGAAATAGAGAGCTTAATAACTCAGTGAGAGCATTTTCAATACATGCATAATCAGAATTGTGGGAAGCATGACATTAAGTATGTGTGGATTTTGAATCTTAACTATTAAAAAGCTGAGGGCGTATTGAAAGTTTCTACCCCTGGCTGATCTCTGCACAACCACCTTCAGGAGAAGCTACTGCTGCACACAACCTCTCACTCCCACAGTGAGTAGCATTAAATGAGGTGGTGAGGATACCAGCTCTGATCATCAGAAGCTGGGAGGGCGATGTATTGGGAATCACCCTGCATGCTCCCTGTTTATTACAGTTCTAGCACCTTTTACTGGCTTCTGTCATGTATTAAACCAGACTGGAGCTTGGTCTGATTGATTTATGTCTGCTTTTATGTTCCTAGGTTCTGCTACTCTGTCTCACAAATCTGCCCCAACACTCTGCCACAAATTTCTTCTTAGCATCCTGTTCACCTAATGAGTGGTTACATTTGCAAGGACACCTGCATTTGTAGTCACGTAGGATTAACTCTGTATAGAAAGGGAATTTTCTTGTTTTTCTTTATTGGTTCACTTTTAACTTGGTAGATGGATTGCATACACAAATAGAAGATCCTGTTTCTTGCGTGGGTGGTACGTTACAAACTGTTGGCACATTGCCTGATGTTTTTTATTTCTTAAAACTTAATAAACATTCCCCTCTCCCCACAGAAGAGCGGGTTGTTCCCATTGAAGTTTGCCGTTCCAAACTGCCAAAATACTTGCAGGGAGTTGTTTTCCGCTGTGATAAGTGTACCTTTACCTGCTCCAGTGATGAGAATTTGCAGCAACACATAGAGAAGCACAATGAACTTAAACCTTACAAATGTCAACTCTGCTACTATGAGACCAAACACACAGAAGAGCTGGACACTCATCTTCGAGATGAGCACAAGGTAACATCCAAAGGGATTTAATTTGTAACAATCTGCTTCTTGCAAATGCTATATCTAGTTTATTTGCATGTCCACTCTAAATAGTCAACCTGCAGGTTTTTTTCCAAAATTTGGAGAAGGCTCCTGTGCTGGACTTCAATTCCTCTCAAGTTCTATGTTTTTTCAGAAATTCAAGATTGTGGGTTTCTAAAGCTGTTGATAATGACTAGAATTCGGTGACCATTGAATGTAGACTATGATTATCTGAAAAAAGCATTTGTATATATTGTGAGATGTATTTTTTTTTAAGTTATGAAACAGCATTAATGCTGTGCGATTCCGACACTCTAAGACACAGGAGATTCCAAAGTGTAAGATTGCTCTGGCAACTTGGGCAAAGTGACATGCCATGCATATTTTAATAACACAAGTCAGTGCATTCCAGTTTACATTTAACAGGGGAAAGATAGAAGTTTATTATACTTACTGCTTAAGTTAAGGCTGCTTTGGTGTTTGTGTGGAACCTTCTGAGTGCAGACCTGATCCATACTTGGAGCAGTCACTAGAAAGCTTTCCACAGACTTTTGTCTGCTNTAAGGAAAAACTCCTTCACAGTGAGGGTGACGGAACACTGGAACGGGCTGCCCAGAGAGGTTGTGGCGTCTCCTTCTCTGGAGATATTCAAAACCTGCCTGGACGCGGGATCTTTCAAGGTCCCTTCCAGTCCCTGATATTATGTGATTCTGTGTTGCTGTGAGAGTAGCAAAATTCTAAAACTGAGTCATGTTTACAGAGCATTTTTTTTGTTTGAGTTTGTTGGGAGGGAACTCATTGAATCCAACTACCAGGAGCTGAGCTGCCTCGTTCCCCCCCCC
>VXBJ01002029.1:0-28220 GCA_013400055.1 Nycticryphes semicollaris | reverse complement strand
TGTGCCCACAGCTTTTCGAGCAAGCACATTCGAGCGAGTATTAACCATATCTGGGTGTCTAGCAACTAATACCTTACTACTGTTGAGGTCAGTTGAGATGACACCTGAGTCCCCTGAGCTTTTCGAGGGACTGAGCTTACCTCATTCAGGAACACAGTGAGCACCGGTGCCCCTCCTACTGCTGTGTGGGCAGGTACTAGCCCCGAAGGCTTCTTACCACCAGTTAGCAGCTCGTTTAAGTTGACCGCGGGAGGCGCGGTTTCCACCCAAGCTGACTCAGGTGCCCGCCCACCAGTTGACAGCCCCGAGCACAAGCACAGGCGTTTTCCCGCCTTCAAAACAACCTCCAGAGGGGTTTTCCCTCGGCCTCTCTTGCTCCAGATCCCTTCCTCAGTGCAGGCTTACCTGTCCTGAAGCTGGTCTCTGTGGCAGTGACCAGCCACCTCGAAGAGCAGAAAATTGTACTGCCTTTCACTTTCACAGCGAGTGAATACAGCACTTCTTTGGGTTGTATAATTGCATCCTTAATTGTTGTGAGTGCTCTCACTGAGAAATGCTTTATCCAAAGTAAGTCCCATGACTCTCCTGCATGGAGCAAAGGGCACGGCCAGCCTTTGCCCAAGAGCCACTCCAGCTTCGGGGGAAAACTTGACTCAGACTCATCATGCCAAGTCTGGGGCCAGAGCTATTGCTATTGTCAATTTAACTATGACCTGTGCTTTGCAGAGTGAAAACTCACTGAACTGCTTGTTTCACTGCATCTATCACTTGATAGACAAGTTGTATTCTCAGGTGAAAAGATGTGATGCCTCAGTTCTCTTGGTCCCTGCACCACGGGGTCTGGATAGTTCTGGAGCATCAAGCTAAGATTTAAAAGTCTGGAAAGGACTGAGTCACCACCAAAAAGTCCCTCTGCCAAATTTTAGTGATGCCTGATATTGTAACAGAATTAAAATTCTTCAGCCTAGAAGTAGCTACCTGATGCAGAAACGGGCAGAAACCTGCAGCAAAGCAAAGTCCCTACTGCACACAACAGAGTAGCTAAATGAACCCCAGGAGGCTCACCCAGGTATATCAACATCACAGTATCACCTGGCCCCTCGGTCTGCCTGCAGGCTGACTCCAGTATCTCCTTTTCACCTAAAATCCCCACTGAACCCCATTTGTAACCAGCCTTGTCAACAGACAGAAACACCCAGATAGGGCTTCAGGTCTGGCCCTACTAACTTGCTCAAGTCTCATTCCTGATGGGCAGCCAAGCTTTCCTAGAACCTGGTCCTCACGTACACCCTGCTCATCTGGCTTGTGTTTCCACGCTGTATGCAGGAAATAAAGCAGGCCTAGACACTTCTTCTGTGTCTAACACACCAATTCCATGCTTTGGTCTGGAATTTGAGATATTCCTGGGGCAGGAATGATAAATAAAGAGAGAACAGAACAGGAAAACAGCCTAGTGGTGTAGACCTGGTGTAAAATGAAGGTTTCTGTATCTCCTGCCCCAAGCAATGCACCCCAGGATTATAAGTCACTTTGCTAGAAAAATGTTCCATGATACTGTAAAATTGCTAATGTCAGATCGTCAGGGTGAGGATGATTAGATTAAGCAGCCAGTGCTGGGGCAATAAAATCAGCTTTGCTTCATCAGGCTCTAGAAGAATTGGTAGCTGTCAGTGGATAGGGCAGGCAGGGAAAGAGTGAAAAGTGGCATCAGTGGATGTAGACTGACTTTTACAGACCTTTCTTAACCCAGTGCCCAACCCTCCTTGTAGAAACCAGAGTTGAAATTAATAATGGGGCCCGTTAGACATTGCCAGAGCCTGAAGTAAAATCCTGTATCCTCTTCCTTCTGGGAGGAGAAGAGATGAAAGAGCTAGAAGGTTTCTGTATGGAAGGCACAGGCATTTGGCTGACAGCACAGCAACTCAACGTTGCCTCTGTGATCTTGCAAGCCACATGCAGGGGGGAGAAGGGAGATGCTTTTGTTGCAGAGAGCACAAGGATAGGAGGTGGAAGGCGTGTGGGTGGCATGGAGTGCAGTGGGAAAGGACTGGATTCACCATTTCATGCAGAGGGCAGCTGCTATGGGAGATGTCCTGAAGGAAGATGCTGAGCACAGCTGTCCTGCAGGGCCTGACACCGGATTGGGTGTCCTGTGGGACCTAGGATGGGCAGGTTCCCCCTCAAGGAGCTGAACTCTTTGATTATGCTATGATTGCCTTCTGAGCAAATTATCCAGTTGCAAGTACCATTTCAGAGTTCTTCCTTCTCCCTGGAGATTTTTAAGGGGTCTGATCACTCAATCAAAGCACATAAACCCCATTAAACCTCTGCTTGAACTATGTCAACTTGATGTGAACAGTCAGTTCATTCTTCTCTTGCCTCACTGAACTAAAGTCTTGGAGCTTAAGGACAGAAATATTTTACAGCATGGATTTGGATGGATGGCTAATGAGAGAACTTTACACATTCAGATTTTTTATAGATACATATACACAGATTCATATCTACAAGAATGCCATATATAAAATTGGGAGTGCTAAAGGCATGCATGAACTGACACCTCTCATGTACTGCAACGCTATTTTAAAATGCAGTCTTTACTGGTGCAATGAAATTAACAAGATCTTGTTACTCTTCCAATATTATGACACCACATTCAAAGCTTTGGATCAAAAGCAACATTTTTGATTCTCAGGTCCTACAAGTTGGACCAGCTCCACTTGAATCCTCAGGGTCACAGACATTTACATCTGCTGAGAAGCATTTCACTGTCATTGCCCAAAGGAGTTTCCAACTTTCACTAGAGAAAGACTATTCACAAATGTTTTGTTAGCCAGAGGATGTGTACTCAGACATGAGCGGATACACGCTCACACACACAGACACTTTTCCTTCACATTTGTCAAAGCAAAGTCACTGAACACATAGAGTATTTTACTCCAGTTTAACTCTCTGCAGTTCTTTTCCTTTTTTCCTAATGGCACTATTAAAACAATAATCTGTTAGAAGTTGAGTCTTCAAAGTGAAGCACATAAAGTTTGGAAGTCCCACTATGTAATCTGCAATCTTAATAACCACATAGGCAGTATTAAAAACTCTCCTGGGCAGAAGTATTTTTAGCTTTCTGCAGCTATGAATTTACAGTAGAAAGACAAAAAACCTTATCCAACTGTGTTGCACCTTTTCTCTAATACTATCCTAGAATCAAAAGAATTTTAAGTCTGGAAAGCACCTCTTATCAAGTTAAATGTGTTGTGGTGGTGCCTGTATACACTAGTACTGCAGTACATCTGCATTTGTATAACAAAGAGGCTTCCTGTGCATTTGAGATTTATTCCAGAGTGTATTGCACCGGTGGTGTGAGATGTCTGCTTGCCCACTTAATAAAAGGGAAATTAATTTAATGCCTACAAATGCATTCATCCTATGTACTCCCTGGCATGACCTGTAATTACCAAACTGCCAATAAAATGTCACCTTGGCCAGTAAAATCAGAAGCGTCTTATTCTTTGGAGCAAGGTAATTTTAAACTAAAATGACAGCATCTAAATGCAGCTACTTTGGAGATGATAGCTCATTAACTATAATTAAGAGCAAGTAATTTAAATACATAAATGTAGCAAGTGCATTCTCTGCTCTGACTGCATTTTAAAATACACAATAATCCCCCTGAAAGTACCAGTTAACTCATCTTCTTGGGTTTAAGAATACCACAGCATCTTTTAATTGTTGTTAATGCCCTGTTTATCAGGGATTAAAGACTATTTGTGATTTGAATATTTAATCACCCTGGAAAGTTTAGATCTTTTTTTGGCTTCTTTCCCTCATTACATGCTGAGGCTGCAGCCTCCCCCTCCAGTTATTTTGAAGACACAGTTCAACAGATTACTCTCCAAAGCAACTCCTGACACTAGGTAGCTTCATGGTCTTATGGAGAGATGAAACCCACCACCACCACCACCAGTGCCTCGTAGACCTTTGCACCTCTCCTGCAGCATACTCTGGACCAGTGAGCACTACCAGTCCTGTTTCAGGAAGGCTTGCGCTCTTGCAGTGCCAGTTCCAGAAAGGTCTCAGTGCATTTCCCAGTCTCTTCCTACCAAGGGTTCCCCTTAGTCCTTTGCAGGATGCTTTAGTGATACCTGACCCAGAAGGACGGGGCAGGCATGGAGGGGCTTACCCAAGGTCACCCCCCTCTGCCACTGAATAGCAGGAACCTCTCCTGTCCCCTCGCCTAAATCATCCCTCTCTCCAACTTGGCTGTCACTGCCCACAAACTAAAAGATGGGAAGGAAAAGAAATTCCATCGGGCACCTCTTGAACAGGGTGCTAAGGGGAGGGGGCAGCTGTGGTTCCCTGCCACCCGCTCACCCGGCTTGGACTCTGTTCCGGAGCCGGCCCTGGGGCCATGCACCCCGGCACAGCCCCTCTCCCCTCTCTCGGGGCAGAGGCTGCCCTGGACCGGCGGGATGGCCAGGTGCTGGAGTGAAAGATGCTCGGCCACAATGCACTGGCGGGGATTTCTGGGGAAGGGAAAGGAAAAGGAAAACCCCGCAGTCAGTCTCTCTTCCATTGCTCCCAATCCAAACCTTGCCATGGCACTGGAAAAGCCTGATCTCTCCCCTGACCCCAGCCAGGCTGGCCGTGCAAGCCCGGGAGTGCTAATTTCGGCTCTCGGCAGGGCACCGGGGAAGCACCGCTGCGCTGCAGCCGTTCCCCCCGCTCCGGCTGCTTGGTGCGGGCAGCATCTCGGGGACGGCCCCAAGTACCTACTCTCCCGGGGGTCCCCTTGGAGACCTTCCGCCGTGGAAGCTGCGGGAGCCGCCGTAACCCCCCGCCCCCGCACCGTGCCGGGCGTCCCCGCTCCAGAGGATGCAGGGGGAAATTGGTGCATCACTCTACGAAGGGATGGTGTTGCCTGCAGGAGCCTGTACTGCAACAGGATGGGATGGGGTGGGAGGGGGTAAAGGGTCACTCACCTCCCTGCAAGGTGACCCGCAGCGCGATGCTCCCGCCGGGGGCTGCAGAAGGGGCGACGCGGCTCCAGTGCCGCCGGCGGCTCAGCGCCCGGGCGCGGCGCACGGCAGCATCCCGGCAGCGATGGCGAGGGACCGGCGCCGGGGTCTGGGGGCCGAGGAGGGCCAGGGGCCGGCGGGGCTGCGCCGCCTGCACCGCCTGGCTGCACTGTGAGCTCAACTCGCGGGGAGGAGGAGGAGGAAGAGGAGGAGGGAGGGAGGGAGGGAGGCAGGAGAACCAGCCCTGCGTGGCGGCGCGGCCAACTTTCCTCCTGCAGCAGGAGCAGCCTCACATTCCCCCGTGTATATCCCCCCTCCCCGGGAGCAGGGAGGCACGACAAAACCATCCCCTCTCTGCCCCACATCTCCTCCTCCTCCCTGAGTCTTTCTCCCAGTCGGGGGCTCTCTGCTGCTCCCCAGAAGTTGGAGCTCAGCGCCTCTCTCCGGGGCAGCAGGTCCCCTCTCTCCCCCACCCTCGGGTACTAGGCTACTCCCCACATTGTGCCCTGACGCAGAGGCACCCGGGACCGCTCCCCCAGCCACACTGGCATTTGCGAGCACAGTTTGACGCACCAGCTCCCCAAGGCGATGAGGAAACCCCAGCCGGTCTGAAGAACTTTATTTTATTTGTGTGTTGGGTTTTTGTTTTTTGCATAGCAACAAACACACCAGTCTGCATGCTGCAGTGTCGAGGGGGTGTTCCCTGATTTCCTAATAACTGTACACAATTTGGATAAGCAAGGTTTCCTCTTCCCGTGCCCAGTAGGCCTGCTAGCCAAGTCATTTGCCTAAAAGTTTCTGTCACCACTTCTTTCTAGATGCTTCAACATAGATGGCTCAAAATGCTGTTGGAATATCACATACCCAGTTTAGATCACTGATATCCTTTTCCACTGCAGGGAGGGAGACACAAGGCTTCATAGCCCCAGCACTTTTTTGTTGCCTCCACCTCTCTACCAAGGTTCAGCCCATGCTCTCTCCCTGCTTGATTATTGCTTGTCGTTATTCATAGTGCCAAAATAGCCCATGCCAAATCTTTGTAGGAGGAGAATGTTCAAGATTTATAACACACATGATCCAACTTGAGCCTGTCTGGAGGATTTTCAGCAGAAAATCCCTCCATCCACATTTTCTACTCTTTCACTACATTTTAGTTCTCTTCCAAACTCTTTATCATTTTTCCAGTATATGCTAGCCATACTCACAAAAGTTCTTCTTACATCTAAATATCTGGCCTGTTCCATTGTTCATTCCTGACTTCAGACTTCAGGTAGGTTTTGTGTCTTACAGAAAACAGTTTCTTCCTTAACGTAATAGGCACTGGGAGAGAATAAATATGTAATCAACAAAAAATAACCCCAAATTATGATCATCCTGATTCCCCAAAGTGCTTTTCACTTTTCCTTTTTTGGGAATGGAAGCCTGTAAAACACATTCTTTATGCCTTTACCAAGACTTTTAGGGAAAAGATTGTCTTTCTCTTCTGCTTGTACAGGAACGAAACTGTAGAGAGGCTGGCTTGCAACCAAATGTCTTCTAGCTGCTACAATGCAAATTCTTATCATCAGGCATTACTGCTGCTGATGGGAGATATCAGCTGGCTCGGATGGCTGGTGCAATCCTGGCCAGTACAGTTTCTTAGTGACCACAATTATTTGTGAAATAAGATGATATGGGGAAAGATTTCCAAAAGAATTTTTTGCATTTTTCTTTATAAATGGGATTTATACAGAATGGAGTGGGGGAGGGGTTTCTGGGTCATCAAGTCAAACTTTCTGGTTTCCAGGCAGCCACATCCTGTGATTCTATTTGATTCCTTCTGACACTTCAAAAATGTTTTCCATTCTGTTATCAAGGCACGATTCAGTGACGTCAAGGAAGTAATAATTTTCTCTAACACTAATGCTCCATCTTTCCCATTCTCCCAGCACCAAACTAAGCATATTCTTCACTCAGTCTGTGAAGCCCATGGGCCTTTTTGTCCACCAGGAAATCAGGCCAAATTTGGTTTACTTGAGTTTTACAGCAGGACCAAGAAAATCTAAGTAGCAGAGCAATCACAATCCAACAACTCCACTGCTTGTAACTGTTGCTATAGACCAGGACATACTCACCCTCTGTTGTCTTGTCAACCTCTTCTCTTGCCAAAAAACACCCAGGAAAGAGTTTACCGGTGCTATAACTAACATTAGTCCTGCCACATCCCTATATGCGCTAAGCTTGCCATAAATTACCCCATTCTGTGTGCTGAGAAGTGAATGACTGATCTGATTTTGGTATTTGCAGCTCTCACTGTGCAGCTGGTACCCTGCAGATTAACAATGCTTCTTGCATTGCCTTTGTCATCTTTGGAGCAGGGTTTTCAAAAACCAATAGAAAGGAGTCGGTGTTTTGTTTGGTGAGGTGAGTTGCAGCAGACTGGTTTGTGATTTGGAAGATTCTCTTCAGGCCCAGCAGCAGTGCTGAGAGTCCCCTTTAGTAACAGGTAAACATGCCCAATGCAACCTTAATACATTGAGCCAACTAATTCTTGGAAAGAGCTTTAGGTGGAAAGAAACTGGGGACATTCATACTATGTATCTAGCAATGGTAACTAGACATTTCTTTCTGTTTCTAAAGGCACTTTTCAACCCTCTGGGACTGGTGCAGATGCACCTCAGTAGGAAAACTTCTGTGTAGACATTAGCCCAAAGCACTGTAGTGACAGAGATGAAGAGGTGTTTGAAAGGGGCAAGGCAGGGGAGGAAGAAAAGTCCACCTCCCTTGGGTCTGATGACTGTTGGAGGCTTAGTGGAGCTGCTTTGTATTCCAAGTTTATGCCAGTAACCTGCTAGGACAAACTATATAGCAATCAGGGACCCCATCTTGGTATGAGAACAGGGATCTGAGTAATTGCTCCCCAGGGCCTCTGAGAAGGGCTTGGCTGTGGCCTGAACTCCTGAGAAGCTACCATTCAAAGACCCGATGAATAATGAGGACAAGAATAATCCTTGCAAAGAGGAAGGGTGGAAGGCAATGCCACCCAGAGCAGATGGAGAAATGGGAGGGATGCAGGGCAGCCTTGGTTGGCCTGGGTCCTCTGGTCCTCCAGCTGCCCGTGAGGAGATAGGGATTTGAGTCATCATGGCAGCATGTAATGAGGAAAAGCCACTTGGATGCAGAAACTACCAGAGATGCACAGGCAGCTTTTCCTGCAGCACAGGGTTTTGCAGACTTCACAGGTATATATCATTATAGCTTCAAGAAAATAATTTCACTGCTCGATGCTCTGACTATCGCTGTTACAAGGACTGATACTACCCAAGTATTTGACCAGTGACTTCAGTGGTAGCCCTCTGAGTAACAGCATCTGCCTGGAGAGTCACACAGTCCTGCTCTTTACTCCTCTGGATGCTCTGCACCACCATTAGCAGTCACTCTGTGAGAGCCCTCAGAGACAGAGCTGCTCTGAAAGCCTCCTGGCCAAAACCACGTGGGAGCAGGAGAGAGTCCCTGTCTGCAAATCACATGCAAAATGGTACAGGAAGTGAGACTGAGCTTTGTGGTAGCAACAAGGATTTGGGGACCATCATTAGCTGGTGCACCTGTTCATGTGCTAACATGCTTGTGGGAGCTGATGGGAAAAATGTGAGGCTGTGGTCCTCAGCTGTCCAAACAAAGTCTGAGGGTCTCTGGTGTGGTGTATGTTCTCAAGAACCCAGAACACCCTGAGAAGGAACATGGAAAGACAAATAAGTGCATTCCTGGGCTCTAGGAAGAACAGCAGCACCACCTATCACCACAGAAAGAGGAAGGAAGAAGGACAGACAGAGTGCTGCTCCTTCTCTATTCCCAATACAAGATTGGAGCCCAGACCTTCTAGATGACCAAAGAAGTATTTCTTTCTTCCAGCAAAAGAACCTGGCTCCTGGCTTAAATCTTACCTGGTAAACTTGCAGCTAAAGGCAGGCACCTGCCAGCTGTGTGGATGGCTCCTTATTGTCTATGATCTAGTGTCCTTCACTGCAGAGGAAATAAAATGTCACTTGAAGCATCTAAAAAACAGCTGGGTGGGACTGTCCCCCAGGGTCACCTCAAGCTCAACAGTAACAGAACCCAGTTAACTTGGCAATGCTTGGTGTCTTAAGTGAGGTAGCCCAGTTGATGTGCTCAACCTTAACAACTTGTGGGGGTGGTTGTGGAGTGATCTTGCTGTGGTGCAGAGCTACCAGGGGGAAATGGATGGGTTGGAACAGAGAAGGTTTCAACAGAGAAGGACTGAGAGCGAGTATTTACAGCAATAACAAGCAAGAAAAGAAACACAAGCAAGCAGTCTACAAGAGTGCAAGAATTGTTCATTGTTTTGAGGACATGACTGGGCTCTAGGACCCTGTGCTCCAAAGTGGGCAGGGCTTTTGGCTTGCAGGTCAGCAAATAAGGGTTCTGTCTGTCCAAAAATCCGGGCACCATAGCTACTGGTGTACCCTGGAACACATTTTGCCTGATTATAATTCAGATCAATGGTACAGAGCAATCAGGAAGTAGCCCATAATCTGTAATCTCTTCTTGCCAAAGGCAAGAAGAATCTTTCCATTTAATTGGATCAGACCCCAAAGGCATAACCAGGAGTGCTTTTAACTTTCTGAGAAAGAAAAAAGGGCTAGCTAAGATGGCTGCATTGTGTGGGTGCTGAAGTTTGTGTTGATTTGTTTGCTGGTAGTTCTGAACCCAGAGTAAAAATGAAAGCTGTGGTTAACGCAGGCTGAGCATTTTTTTTCTTATTCTGTAAAAATGGAAAAGTAAAATATGTAATTTTTTGTCTGAGTGAAACATGTATTTTAGCTCAAATTCAAATGTTTCATTGCTTTGAACTCTTCTTTACTCATAAACTGGATATGCACACATACTTGCAACAGAGGAAGAATCTAAATGCAATCCACAGCCATTCTTTGTCTAACTTGCACCAAGAAAATGTGGCTTCTAGATATCATCTGCTAGGAGGATGAAGTAAAGAAGATATAGGACTTTACATCTGGTACTAAATTAATGTGAAAGGACCTATTAGCAAAAATAAGACAGGACCAAATTTTTACATACACAAGTCCTTAGCACAGTCTTTGGAAGGGTTTGTCTCTATCTCCTTTGCTCTGGACAAGCTACATGAACTCAGCTGAAGTGGCCCAGTTTCTCATATGTCCAGGAGCTGTGAGACTCAGAAACTTGCAAAAAAATCACATTGCTTTTATTTTGCCATCTGTGCCTTGTCTCACTGCATGCATTTGTCATGTTTTAACTTTTTGGGATTCTTCCAGGAAGCCTTACAGCAAGCACTGGCACGAACACTTCCCTATTGCAGCTCTTTGACCAGTACAGGTGGCTCCAAGGGAGAGAGAACCATATAATTTCTGTGCTGCCTTGTGTTGATGGCCATCTGAGGTAGCCAGGAAAGGCATAGGTTAGTGCTAATTGAGATGTGGCCATCTGTTAGACAGCAAACATGATGCCAAGGCTACCTTGTGATTTTTTTATAAGGGAAGGAACCAGTCACTGGTGACAATATAGATATCTGAGATGATAAAGGTTCCCCTTGGATGTGACTAAGGATCTGTTGAGTTGTTCAGCAGCTCTCATGAAATGACTTTTCATCCATTGTGAAACAGCAGCATAACTGCTTTGTTTAAGTCAGACTCTTATTTGGAGCTGAGTGCCATGAAAATTGACCTATTATTTGTCTCACAGTATTGCTTGGTCTACAAGTATGTAGGGACACATATATAAACATGATAGGAGGCAGTCCTTTTCCCAAAGACCTGATAATTTAAGTAGCCAGGACAGGAAAAGTGGGTGGTGGAGGAAGGAACCTAATCCCACTGCAGGTCTCAGACCCCCATTTGTATGGGCATGTTGATGCCTAACTGGGCAGACTTTAAGTTATATTAAATGAAATGCAGAACCAACATTGAGTTGGTTCAGCCCCTTAAAGAGAGATGTCCAGGCCTGTGGAGAAGCCCTGTGTCATCCAAGCAGTGTCAATGGGCTCGGAATGAGACACCTGTACATCTCTGGAGCAGTGGCTGGAGGCAGGAGGATGGCCCAATAGGTAGGGAGGTGTGTGGGTCTGATTTCCACCTTGGCAATTGTGATTTAAGGACATGTCAGGCCCTTTTCTTGCTGCCTGCAAGAAATACTGTGAATAGTGTGAGTGAAACCTCGTAGCTTAGAAGCCTCAACATCAGCTCTGCATTTAGGACATGATGGCTTCCAAATTCCCCATCATCCTGCAGATTTAAACTAGTCAGTCAGTGCCTGTCCAGTAACATTAGGAAAGTGCTTTGGGGCTGACAAGAAACAAATGAAAAAAGCCTTTCCCTGTCTGCACTAACAGGCCATGAAAATAAAGAGAAGTACAGATTCCCACTTCCAGCCTCCTACTGCAGCTCCCATGGCATGGACGCAGTCTCAACACTCCTCAGGATGTCTGCCAAGAGCTTACAGAAGATGAGACCTGTTAAGGCATACAGGCAGATGACAGGATATGGCCTCAGATTTGGCTACCTTCATATGCCATGGGAAACCGCTGGACATGATGAAAGAAGATGACAAGCATGAGAAATAACCAAGCGAGAAGCTGATGAAAGTTATGGAGTTTTGAGATCACTTCTCACAAAAAGTATATAGTGGAAAAGGAAGACATTTTCCATTTAAAGATAATATTAAAGGTAATCAGGGATGGATCAAGCCTTTGGTGTTCAAGGAAAATCTCCCAACTGAAATCAATGTAGGGTTGTGCTTCCAAATTAATTGCATGCTTCTGTCCTTAGCATCTGGGCATGGAATCAAAAGTTATGAGCCAACAAAGCAGCACTGAGCTGCTCCTGCAAACAGTCACCATCAATAATGAGAAATACTAGGAGAAGTACTCTTTGAAATTCAAATCACAAGGAACATCGTTTAAAAAGGAACTCAGGAGAAGCAGAAATACCATGCACCACATATTAATTGTTATGCATGTGACAAAATTCTCTGTATTGCTGTTACTTAGCGGCATTAAATTTATTCCCATATTATTAATGCCATACCTGGGATGAAATAATTAAACTGGCAGCCCATTTCTTCTGAACTAGAGGCCAGGCCTTCAGCTGGTGTAAATCAGAACAGTTCCACTGCAGAGAGTTGGATTTACAACCAGTTGGGGAGCTGAGCCATTGTTTCTGAAAAAGGAGAGCTGAAAACGAAGTTAAAATCATCATCACTATATGTTATTCCTTATACATCAGAGTACGGGTATGTGGGGCTAAAGTCCCTGCTGACTTGGAACTGCTCCCAAAGCACACTTCAGTCTGGAAACATCCTCCCAACAGATTTAACACATTAAGTTTGGAAGGTTAAATATTTAATAACATGCCAGTGATTTCTTCCAAATGGGCACACCTAGCTGCTGCTATATCTTATTCCTTTTATAACCAAATTAATCAGAAATACTAGAGATCTGTTTTGACAGAAATGTTGTATTATATGTGCAGGAAAAGAGCTGATGTCAAGTAGATCACTCTAGACCCTTTCAGGTCTTCTAGCCACAGCCACCTTTTTGCCCACCTTCCAGCCCTGCTCCCAGTATGCTCATACCTCTGTGACAGCAGGATGACTCCACCTGCATCCACAGCACCTTTTACCTCATGAGCCCACGTACCAGGTCTGGCCCATGTACAGGAGAAGTGGTCAAGTGGATGACTGCAGTGATAGAACAGCACTTTCGAATTGCAAGTGTCCTAATGCCAGACAGATAACTGATTCAGTGGGTGGCACCTTGCAGGGACATGAGATCTGGGGAAAGCCAAAACCTCACTTGGGTAATATAAGACCTGTTTGAAAAATCCACTGAAGCTGAAGGAAGGATCTTACCAGGAAAAAGGGCCACATTTCTAGTGTGCAGACTGTGCCTGCCATTCTTGGATATGAAGAAAATGAAATACGCTTTTATGTGGGAATATGGAAGAAAAAGGGAGTGATGCTGATTAAGCCCCCAGGACAGGGGGAGCAAAAGAAGATGGAGTTTGGCATACAATTAGGATGCTTTCTAACTGACATAGCTGACATCAAAGGAAACAGAGTTTTCAAACAAACAGAGGGAAGGGGTTCTCGGTGCAACAGGTTGCAGATCTGTGGAGCTTCTTGCTGAAAGACACTGCAGATATATGGGTGCAGGAGGAGATACAATAGGTTTATGGAAGAGGTCCAGTGAAGGATATTGGAGAGATACAGATTATGTCTGGTTTGGAAAAGGCTGAAGCTGCAAAGGCTGGGAGCTAGCATAGGATTTAGGAGAAGTATCACCATGTTTGCCATGTTCTTGTGGCTTTCCCTCAGCACCTGCTTTAGGCCATGTTTGGAGAAAGACAAGCTTTGGTCTAATCCAGGACATTCTTAAGTTTCTGTGGTATCCCAAACTGTCAGAGTTACTAGGCATGCATTGTCTTACTCTATGGGTGCAAAAAAATTGTGTGTGCAACAGCCACCTTTTCCACATGATGTTTTTGGACTTTTTTACATTTCTAAGGTAGAATTTTCTGAGGGTTATATACTCATCTTGAGTCAAGGCTGAGTTTTACAGAAAGCATCTGTCCCTTCATTAAAAACGGTAACATTTTCTATTAAAACTGATTTTCAGTAGAAATTGTTTGAGAGTTTTAGTTGGTTTTGGGTTGGGTTGGGTTTTGTTTTTGTTTTGTTTTGTTTTTGTTTTCAGCAGGTGTTGCTTATCCTTGAGAACTTCAATGTTTAGCTGTTCCAACTTTTCATTTCTTCATTAATGGGAAACCTCAGTGTTCAAGGTTTGGAGCATATTTTTAGAAGCATCATCACAACTTCTGATGAAGATTTCAGGGCTCTTCTGAATATTGTGTACAATGAGATACTGACCCCAAAAAAACCCAAAACAAACTTTATTGAATTTACAGGTGTGTTCCACGTAAGCTTTTTTCTTATTTAAAAAAAAAAAAAAAGGTGCTGCCTTGGATGCTTATATTATAAATGGTTTCCTGTTGATCTGAGTGGTGCTGGTGCCTAAATCTCATAGCTTTGAATTTCATTCCCAGGCATTTCTCCTATGAAATCAGGCTGAGAGTTGAGATTGCTCAGCCTGAAGAAGAGAAGGCTACAGGGAGACATTATAGCCCCTTCCAGTACTTAAAGGGGCTACAGGAGATATGGGGAGGGAATCTTAATCAGGGAGTGGAGCAATAGGATGACGGGCAATGCTTTTAAGCTGAAAGAGGGAATATTTAGATTAGATACTAGAAATAAATTCTTTACTGTGAGGGTGGTGAGGCACTGGAACAGGTTGCCCAGAGAAGTTGTGGATGCCCCATCCCTGGATGTGTTCAAGGCCAGGCTGGATGGGGCTTTGAGCAGCCAGGTCAAGTGGGAGGTGTCAGGGAGGTTGGAACTGGATGGTCTTTAAGGTCCTTTCCAACTCTAACCATTCCATGATTCTATGAAATAAATCACCAGAAGTTTCTTAACCTAAATGCTTTTTAATACCTTAGAAAAAATTTGCTCTGGAGTTGCTTTACCCACATTGACTTCAAAATTGCAACTTCTTCCTATATTCATGAGGCTGACAAATTAAAGATCCTTTGAATGCATAACCCTGTACATTTGAACTCCAAATGTCTGGCTCTTCGGAGCTAGACCACTGGCTGTCTTCTTTTTCTTTCTTCTTCTACTGACAAAATGCTGATAAATTATACCATTTTTTATGGGTGTCCTGTAATTTTTTCTTCGCTTGATTTGTGCAGTTTTTCCACACTAAATAACTAAACTCCATTAAATGCCTCTTGCCTGCAAGCAGCTGGTCTTTCAGCTTTATCCACCTCTTTTTATCTACCTGTTTCTATAAATTACTGGAATCACTGGGACAGTAACATTCCTCTTTCTTACATTTCTGTGTAATACTTATCAGAGGGGAGGCAGAAAGAGTTGAAGTTTGGGGATTTATAGCAGTTATTGCTTCATAAATAACGAATCATAATAACATACAAACAACAATTTTATTGTTTTAGTCCAAAAATCTCCTTTACTCTAGAGAAATGCAGAGCAGGGTCCTATAAGGAAATTTTCTACTGATCAGCAAGAGGAAAAGTTACAGCAGACTATGCTGAGCATACAAAATGCAAAAACCAGCACAATCTGCCCAAGACAGTTTATGAAGCAGAGTTACAGAATTGGAATATACAAACACAGCTCTAATCTCAGAGCCAGTCAACTGAAGTGTCCTGGGGTGTGCTAGTGATATCACTTCAAGCTACTGTAATTTCCAACTACGGCACACCTACGGGTAAATCAAGGAAGATGACATATGTGCTTCATGAAAAACAGCTTGAGCTGGGGTGAATTGGCAATACCCTAAGGATCCTATGGTCAATGACCCTACCCTAACACTACTTTTTGAAAAACATAAAATGTTAGAAAAAATTGCTTTATATTTATACAGAAAGCAAATATATGACTATATTCTCATTGTTCCATATGCCAAAGACTTGGATACAGACTGCAAGGGCTGTGATTTCAGGTGAATTTAGTAAGAGTTTATCTTTTGTTCATTTTTTTTCTCTGTTTGAACACCTCCTCTCCCCTCATTATCATGACTTCACGTCTTTCTCAAGACACCTATGTGATTTCAGTGGGATAATTCTCTAGGATGCACTGAAAACCAAACTGGCTTGATTTTAGTCCTGGTTAAAAAGGTGGAATGCAAAAATCTGAGCAAATCCTTGTCTTTCATCCCTGTGAACATTTGAAGCTTCAAGGGAAATGTTCACTGAAAAGGCAAATTTAAAAAACGCTGAGGCGTTCACACTTTGATGGAGCCTTTGGTGTCTGTTCCTGTGATGAGGAACCCAAAGGCGAATCTTCCCATCTTGCTGCTATATCCATGTGAAAGTCCCATATCACGCACAGCAAGTTATTTAAGCTGCTGCTGACTTGTTCGCTGTTTTTCTGTGTGTGGAATCAAAAGTATTTTTTTTGTATCTGCGAAGGCAGCATGTAAAGGGCAGCTGAGTTGCCAGTGTCTATATGCCAGCTATTGCTGTAGGACACAGCACCCATGGCTGATCAGCCAGCAGTGAAACTGGATTGTTCTGAGTGGTTTACAAATCATCAGCAGATAAATTTTGGCCAGGAGAAACTGAGCATTGCTTTCCCAAGAGCAGACACAGCAGTGATTGGAGGACATCTGCTGCAGTTTGAGGGCAGACCTTTGCCTTTGGCAGTCATCTTACAGCACCCTCCTTCCAACTCCCCTGTGGTCCTGCCAGATCCCTTGCCACTTACCAAAGCCTTGCCAAAGCCACTTACAAACTGACTGTGGCTGATTCAACAGCATAGGCTTGTAGCTATAATGAAACAGCATCATCCTCCATTGTTCAACAAAACTGAAGTTTCTTTAACAATCTTTCCCACCAGTGTATACATCTCCATCACTTCTGCAGTGAGGAGATTTGTTCTGTGCAACCCATCTTCAGGGGCCACTTCAAGAAGAGTAGAGAGTAGTCAAGAAGAGTAGTCTGGCCTGTGGACTGATGTACAGCCACTGCCAACAAATGACAGAGGAAGCTGAAAGTCAGATGAAAGACATGATGAACGTGAATGATATCAAGCAGCCTTTGTAGAAAATTTCTGTGCTTCACTTAGCTTTTGCTTTATAGTCTTTGTGGAAGCTTGGTTTCAGCCCTATCTTTATCATTGTGGGGTTTTGTTCTAATGCGTTGGTCAACCATAGCTACTTCGTCGGCTTTTGGAACCTGACGAGTTCATCTGCAGAAGTAAACATTAGAACACACCACTGCATTTGAGGTCATCACAGAATGAAGTACAAGGGCCAGTACGCACTCTCTGAATGGATGAACTCTTACATCTTCTGAGCCCCTAATGTGAGCAGGAATTTTATCAATGTTTGCTTCAAGAATAGCTATTTAAAATGCCAGGGCCATGAAGAACTGAAATTTTGTTGATGTCTCTCTGGTGATCACTTTCCCACATGATCCTTCTCCATCAGGCTGTAATTCAGCAACTATTTCTACCATGGCAAGACTACCTCTCTGAGCCAGGAATATGTGCTAAGAAACCTGCGCTGGAAATGCAGAAGGAGAGCAGATACTCTTTACAATTTTCACTCCTCCTTCAGGCTCTTGCCCAATGCTTTTACAACAAGGTGAACAGCGAGCAGAAATTCCACATCCTGGGAAGCAGCTCAGAGCAGGCAGGTCCATGATGTGCCAAGGCTTCAGTGACGTTGTAAAAGCTGTACTTGGTTCCACCAGCTCTGTGAGGAAAACATGAGTCACTGAGTGCATAAGTGAATAAGTGTGTAAGGATTATCTTACCTCACCTACCCTGCCTGTTTACCAAGCACCTTGCCTTTTCCATGATCACTCTGTGATTCCCCCTGGACCTCAGCCATGGAGCAAAAAGGAAGCAATAGCCAACCTGAGCTGCTTCCTTGGCCTGCAGCTTGCCACTTGTGTTATTGAAATTTGTAATAATGGGGATCCCTGCATGGGACATAAATGTGGATCTCACAGGTTAAATGCAAACTTCACCAAGAGAGGTAAGAAGCTTTCCAGCCCTTGGCCCTTGGCTGGAAAGTCATAATTTCAAAAAATCATGAAATAGTTTACATTGGAAGGGATGTTCAAAGGTCACCTAGTCCAACTTTCCTGCAATGAACAGGGACATCTTCAGCGACATCAGGTTGCTCAGTGCCCTAACCTGTCCTTGAATGTATCCAGGGATGGAATAATGCATCTACCCTCTCTGGGCAACCTATTCCAGTGTTTCACCACTTTCAGCATAAAATATTTCTTCCACATATCTAGTCTGAGTCTATCCTCTTTTAGGATAGATTTCTTCCGAGCTTTTTATTTCCTCAGGAAGGAAGTGTAAAAATCTGCTAACACAGACCTGATGTGCACATGTGGGCTTTGCAGGAGCCCCACATCCAGTTGAGATGCTGCTGCAGGATCTGCAATCTGAAGATGCTGCAGGATGCAATGGACAGCAGGATGGAAGGTATGAGTCCAGTAATTAATCTGGCCCCTAAGCAGACTGTAGGAACTATGGTACCTGTCTGCTCCAGGCTGACAGACAGTTTTTCCACTGAGACCCTAAGAGCTTTAGGGAGCAACAGAGGAGCAGCAGTTTGGTATGGGTATGGACTTGTCTTCACTGCTGAATGAAGTCAAGCTGAATGCTGAGGCAGAGAGTCCAGTTAGTCCCTGGAGTCCCCAGGACAGGCCTGGCTGAGGATGGGAGGCTGTGCAAAAGCAGTGACTCCCTCTTCCTCAGCCTTCCTACAGATCCTGTGTCTATCCTGCAAGGGCTGCCAAGCAGGGGCAAGCAGAAACAAAGAACCAAGTGCTAAATGTTTAATGCTGTTGCCTGATTGATTTTAAACTGTGCTTACTTGTCAAGACACCTCCCAGGACTTCTTACATAAGATTAGAGATGTTTTTTCCTAATGCGGCACTGTAGCTTGTGAACCCACTGCCTGCCAGTAACAGCTTCAGAGCTGATATTTAAAAAGGGAGCTGGAGCAGCGATTGCCCCACACACGCTGCCATCTCTGTCTTTCCATCCCCATGTCCCATAGTAGGACGGCGGATTAACACTCACTGTCCACAGCAGGACATTGCTGTCCTGCACAGTAGCCAAGTCTCAGTTGTTCAGCTGCCGTCCTTCCCCTCCAAGGCTGGCTCCCTGCAGCACTCTTTGTGCAATTCTTTCAAGTTTCTGTTTCTGGGGAGTCATGTTTGTGGTAGATAGAAACCTGGCGCTACTGAAGGCAGAGGATGTTTTGCTGTTGACCTTATGCCGTTACTTCTATACTGAGTGTCACTTCAAAGAATAAAAGTTTCCTGCTGGTGATTTGAGATTGCCTTTAAATTGTGCCATGTTTCAAGGCTGAAGTTTGAAGTTCCCTGGCACAGTTTCCATTTGCAATTGACTGCTATCTCTAAGAGGAGCTTAACTGGGAAGTTGCAATTTGATGACACTATCTACACGGAGAAGATGAAGGGCCAACTCTTTTTCTTTTGGAGAGACAGTTTTGGCTGTTTGGGAGATGCTGTGGAACATAAGGAGGCCTCTTAAACTTTCCTCATTACCTCATTTCAGTAATTGAGACTGGTGCTGGCTGCATGCTTAAGCAGACCATAAATCTCAGCTCTGTATGCCTCCAAATCTCTTAAAAAAGGGGAGAAGATGGTCTAGGCTAGAAGACTAAATCTGCCCAGAAACAAAAATGGGAGCTTCTGCTTCTTGCATATGCTGAAGGCTTGTGAATGCAATGGGAAGACTTGATCACTAGATGTGAACTAGGTATGTTGATGTGAACCCCCTAACCCTCTTCTGAATAGGGCAGGTAGCCAAAAAGCGCTTCTGGGTCCCCTTTCAGCCTTGCTCTAGTAGGATTTGAGGCAAATAATGAGCCTGTTCTGGCTGACTGTCTTCAGAACAGCAATAGATCCTGCATGATCCCATTACCACTTAGATGTTATCAGAAAGCCTCACAGAGCAGTGGCAGGACTCACAAGAGCAGAAAAGACAATTGTTTAAAAATCATACCTTACCCACGTGGGTCCCTTCAGGATCTAAAAATGAGTGAGATTAAGGTTGGGGCTGTTTGTTCTTCTTTCTTTCATCCCCACTCTGTGTTCTTTAAGCAGTGAAGGTTTAGCTTCTTGGGACTGCAGTTATAAATCTGATTAAGAAGCAACTCTCTGAATAAGGATTATTGGGAGGCAGTCTTATCCACATCAGGCAGTATTTTCTGATTTGTCTCAGTATGAGAAGCAGGGCTGGGCAAAAAATATCTCTTGAAACTTTTTACCAGGCAGAAAAGTAATTTTTCAACAAGAAGAAAACTACCTCCCTCCTTTCCCGCCACCCCACACCCCCACTTCCGTATTTGTGGTTTGGGGTTTTTTTTCATCATATGCTATATTCAGCAATCCCTATTTTAAGTGAAGCTATTTTCAAAGCAGTTCCTTGTAACATTTTCTTTTTGTGGGGTTCATTCTTTCAGCTCTCTTGAACTCCAGCTCATGTCTGAGGGTCAAGGGACACCAGAATCTTCAACACTTCAGGAGGTGATTACCCCTGTGTGAAAAAGTGTTGCTTAGAAGTGACAGGGACCCCAGCATAAAAAGAGTTGACTGGCAGATCTGGTCATGCTGCCTTCTTCCCAGGGAGTATGTTAAAGATTTGGCTGGGCCATATCTATCTCTGTGTTGTAGTCCACTGAGGAGAAACCAGGATGTCTCTTCAGGACCTGCAGGCATGGGGACAGTAAATTCTATGCAACCAGACCCTTTTGTGGATTATCCTCCAGGTGCCAAGGTGGGTTTGGCTTTACTCCCTCAGTATCAGCCTAGAAAGGATCTTCCAGCTCTGCTGGTCCTCCCAATCTTCAGAGAGAGTTGGAGGAGGAAGGAAACCATTAGCTATACCTATGACCTATTCCCTTCAGACTCTCAGTTATTTTAGTATTAATGATCAACAGTATTTTGAAAAGCTATTCAGACAAAAGAAAGCATCTGGAATAAAAACATCTGCAAAAGATGCTTTTTGTGTGCTTTTCACAAAAGTCAGTGGAGTTTGTACTTAGCCATAGGACCTGGCTGGCGTCGCTTCCAGCAGCAAGCACCCAAGATAGATGCCTGGAGTAAGAGCTACCTGAGTGACAGGAGCCACCAGGAGAGTTGGAGAAGGTGCTGTGACTGCTGGCGCTGGCTGGCCATGGGAACGGCCCAGCACTCCCAGCTGAGCCAAGCCACTGGTCGAGGCAGCAGCAGGCACTCGCATGGTGGCTGGTGAGGCATGGAGGTGGCAAGTGAGGCTGATGTGAGTGACAGTGTGTCCAACCTGAGTGGCAGCAAATTACTGATGGCTGTGTCCAAGCAGGGAGCCCAGGAGAGCAAAGCTGGTGAATGAGCCAAGCAGTGCCCAGGGGTAAGCACTATCCTCTGAAATAGTCCCTGCACTTTTTTATAGATCAGCTATTTTCATTGTGTATGAAGAGATCATTTGCTTTTCTTTTTCCTTTTTCTTCATTTTATTTTTTCCTTTTTTTTTTTTTTTAATTTAGACGAAAGACCTGCAAGGAAAGTAGCCTGTGTGCAACACTCCTGGTATGCTTCCAGTCCACCCTGTACATCAGCAGGCCACTGGCAAACATGAGTGACTGGGGCGAGTGCTCGGCATGACTAATGGAAGGAGAAAACACATGTGCCCAACCGGAGCAAAACCCTGAGGTCCCTGATGGAAGCAACTCACTCATGCAGTGGCTGCAGCATTTGGTTGATTCCCCTGCCTGACCCGAGTCACAGGGAGCCAACCAAAGTCTGTCTCGACCCACTCTGGAGGGATGCGACTGGGGTGATCTGGCTGAGAGTCTGCTTGCACAAATGAACCAACCCTATCAGTGCTGCTGAGCTGGTCACTGGCATCATCTGAGAGACAATAAGAAAACCCAGAACCATTTTTTATATCCAAAGGGAAGAATAAGGCAAGTATGGGATATTTCTGAATACACTGAAAACACAATCTTTTTACTTATTTATGACAACATCAGAACCACCTGGAATCCACCCAGAAGTTCTAAAAGTACCAAAAGTGCTGAATGCTCTAGTGTTCTCTGACTGCACAAACAAGCCTCATCCCAGAGGAATGCAAGGGTCATAATATGTTTGCCAGAGTGCAGAGTGGAAGTAGTAAAAAAAGGAGCAAGTGGGATATGTCAGAGGAAAGTTGACAAAACATCATATTGTCCAATTTATTAATGTTCTTGGGAGGACTCTGGGTAGCAGGGAGCCTTACCAAGTGTACGTTTCTTAAAAAATGTATTATGCCAGGTCACTCTTCAAAGATCCCTCATAAACCCTGTCAAGGAAAAACTGGGTCAAGCACACTACAGACTCACAACCAGCTCAAGGTCTGTTCTCACAGTGCAAGATTACTGAAGGTGTCTCCCCTTCTTTCTCATTGCCCTGTGCTACCCATCATATTCATAAGGGACATGAGGAAGAACATGAGGAGGGGAGTTGCCAAGACTGCAGATGATACAGAGTTACCTAGGATGGCAATTACGATTAAGTGAAGAGTGGCAGAAGGGTTTCTTGAGTAAGTGGTTTGCAAAATGGCAAAGGAAATTCAATGTCAACTGGCAAGAAATTACAATATAGGAAAGTAATCCTTACAATATATACTTACTGGCACTAATGGTGCATTAGCTGTTAACACTCACAATGCAGATTTAGAGTTATTCTGAATAGTGTGGTTATCTGAAAATACAGGAGAGGTACATGGGTACATCCACATTGCTTTCTCCATGATGTACTTCATTCTGCTTCAGTCCAAAGTGTGGTTGGTGGGTTCTGTACCAGGGTCTGGGAGCATGGTGGTGAGCTCAAACTTGCACATTCTGGTCTAGCTGGGGAGAGAAGTGTACAAGTTATTACTCAGGTGTTTGGCTTTTGTTTTTTTTCCAATCAAGATGATAAACTAAGTTATTGTGGGAGAAGACACTGAGAACAGCAAATCAGATTGCACACCTCTGCTTTGCTCAGCATCCTGCCTTTTATCAAAATCTTTCTCTTATGTAGGGGCTTCATATACACTTCATGAAGAGTGGCAAATGAAACATCCCATTTTACAGTTTGGCTTTTATTTTAATTTAATTTACTTGTCATCCTACACATTCTCTTTTGTTTCTGGCACTTATTTCTTGCTGAGTATACTGAGTATATCAGATTTGTCAGAATGGCCTGCTCATGTAGCTGACAGTCTGCTGATCATTTTTGCCTTGAAGAATCTCATGTTCACAGCCTGTTTCTTGTGGTACTAATAAAAAAACCCAAACATCCATCCTTGTCTTAAGTTATTTGTGGTTTTCCAACTTCTTATTAAGAATTAAAGAAAAGAGAAAAAAACCCCAATTTCTCCTATAACATTCTCTTTTTCCAATAGTTTTTCACTATGTAACACATTTATTGTCTTTCTAATGTATCCCTCCAGCAGGATTATGCTGCTTCACCAAAATTTTGTCCTGTTAGTTCTCTGCTGTTTATATAGTTATCATTAAATAGTCTTGTCATATCTGAAACTTGCTGGTTTTTTTCTCTTCATCTTTCCCAGCAATATGTAACCTGATTTTTCTTGAGTGTGTAGTCATTACCATGCACAGCACGGCTGCCGCTGATGTTATTCTTATTATTACCATAATGTCTGGGTCCAGAAGAGAGAAGCAGCTTTAGGCACCGCACAAACACAGACACAAATTAAAAAACTCTAGCATTGTTCAAAATAATTCTGAAATCATTTCTATGAGTATCTTACTCTTCTTTTCAAATATTCATTTTTGCCCATCGGA
This sequence comes from Nycticryphes semicollaris, assembly GCA_013400055.1. Lineage (NCBI taxonomy): Eukaryota > Metazoa > Chordata > Aves > Charadriiformes > Rostratulidae > Nycticryphes > Nycticryphes semicollaris. The sequence continues at coordinate 4,796 of VXBJ01002029.1, read as the reverse complement.
AAGCTACTACCAAAAGCGATGTGTTCAGCCCTCCAGTTTTTTGAGAGTTGACTATTTTGCATTAGCTCTTCTTCACCACCTCACTTTCCAGCTGGTTTTAGTGACCACATTGCAGCTGCAGCAGACTTTGACGGAGGTTTCATAGCATCTTAGAGTGGGCTGGGTTGGAAGGTACCTTAAAGATTGTGGATATTGTCCCACTAGACCAGGTCACTCAGAGCCCCACGAAGCCTGGCCTTGAACACCTCCAGGCACCCCCAATCAACATGTTCTCTGGGCAACCTCACCGGAAATAATCTCTTCCCAATATGTAGTCTAAATGTCCCCTCTTTCTGTTTATAACTGTTACCTCTCATTCTATCACTACATTCCCTGATAAAGAGCCTCTCCCTCTTTTATGTGCTTTTGGGAATCCAGTCATCCTCCCTCTGCAACACATCAGCCACTTACAGAACAAGCCAAGGAAGTCTTTCCATTGTAGGAGCAGAAGAAGAAAAGGCACTGAGCTACAGACAGCACAGAAGGGAGTCAGGACACCATTCCATCCTAACAGGTGGGCTGGAGAGCTGTATGGACAGCACACAACAAGGTGTGCTTGTGAGACTGGTGAGTTTAGAATGGAGACAAGGAAATTTTTTTCACTAAAAGGGTTGTCAAGCATTGAGTGACCATATGTATTCCCAAGCAGCAGCATGAGGCAAGGAAAAAGAATTTAGCAGTACGATCAGGAACTGCACAGAGCCACTTATGCTTGGGCATGGCCCCTACTTATTGACTGTGAAAATGTAGCCCTAAGGGCTCCCAGGAGCATAAAGATGCATAAAGACTCAGAAGACAGTCTCTCTCAAATTTAATACAGTAAGTGCTTACTGGCTTCCAAGTTCCAAGCAGAGCTTTGGACAAGACCTGAGATACAGGAGGCTGGGGGGTATGAGGTTCCTCCTCTTCACTTTCTTCTCAATGTTGCAATGAAAGCTGTTAGCACTTGCATGAATGTCTTAATCAGACAGACAACAACACAAAGTTTTAACAATACCATTAATAATTATATGTGGGCTGACTTATATGGGAGTCTCCCACCTCTCACGCTCTCTGCCAAAGGAGCTGTGTGAAGCAGGTTCGTCTGTATATGAATTAATCACGGTGTGAATCTCCGTGGCTAAAGCTTTGTTCTGCCCGCAGTAGCGCACACCAGCTGCATATTGAAGAGCTGAAAACTTTGCTCCCTCCCCTTCAGACTCCTGCAACTTGCTTGGCGAGAGGGGAGAATATTAATGCAGCGCTCAGCTGTAACCTGGTATTTCTGACACAACTGAGGGCTTGTACCGCAGCACAGAGCTACTCAGCGAGTGGATGGATGAACAGCTAGATAAAAATGATCAGGGAATCTGTAACTCACATATTTATTCATGATATGAAGCAGGGTTCTCATTCTTCTCACTTTGTTCTCTGCTGGACATTTGTAAAGATACTGAATTCTTTCTGAAAATGAAATCTGTTTTGAGGTTTTTTGAATGCTCCCACTTTCAGAGCTTATTCTGTTTCTTGGCTGTTACAGGATACAACTACTATGGTACAAGCAAACGAAACCACACAGATCTATATAAGTCTCCAGTGACCTGAGCCTTAAGGCAAAAAGCCCTTTTGATTTGATATAACAGCTCTTGTCTTATCCAAAAATTGACTTCTGCAAAACCAGCAGAAGTTGAAGTGGTTGTTCAAGCCCAGGTGCATCTTATAGTGACGATATAAGTTGGTTTCTGCCACTCATCTGACTCTAATAACCACTGACGCTCAAACTGAAGCTCAGCGCAGTCTACATGAATCAGATATTTCTCAGACCCTAACTCTGCAATGGCAAAAAACAGTGCTTTGCTCAATGCCTTCAGCTGTGTACCACCTAGTACCAAGTTAGGTAAACAGAGTGGGAGAACTGTTGTTCCAGCCTAGGTCAGTCCTCCAGGCTCTCAGAATTGGCTTGATTCTGATTTTTCCTCAACTCAGCGGTGAAACCAGTTAAATCACTCAGCTCTTCCAAAGCATAAATCCAGTAACAGAGTGGAGAACAGCTTGGCAATTGCACTATTTTGAAAGGCAGCAATTATTCTGGTGGGTTTTCCTTTTTCTGCTTGTGTGTTTTATTTGTTGTTTATCTGGGTTTTGCTTTGTTTTCTAATTACTTTCCATTAACATAGCTTGGGAATTCCATTGGGTAGTATGTTGCAGCTGATGATCACTATGTCTGTTGTAAATGCTGACAGTTGGATTTCTGGAATTGTTGGTTTGTGTTATTTCATGAGTAACTGTTGTTTCCCAGGATTGATAGAGAAATAGTAGGGACAGTCACAAAGCCTGTGAGCCGTTTGAGTTTGTGGCTAAACAGGTGCATTATGCATGTGGCTGTTTGCATTACAATAGCTCTGTGTATTAAAGAGCAAATTGCTTTCACTCTTATTTTCTGTACTCAGAGTGACAGTCAGATACTCTTTGAGCTGCTGCCCTCAAAATAGAGCCCAGCTTCCCAAAACTGGAGCATGGATTGTTTTCTGGAGCATGGTTTTCACCTTCCACCCTCAGAGCTGGTCATCATCCCTTGGCAATGTTTCCTTTGACTTTGGTACATGCAGGATCAAACCCAGCAGCAAGATGAAGAAAAAAAAAAAAAGAAAAAAGTAGAAAGAAAAAAAAAATAATTAGCCCATATTGTTCAAAGTAGAGCCTTCTAGCGTACCTTCTTCCCAATAACCTTGATGTTTTAAGAGAGGGATGAACTGACGTAGAACTGAGTCCATTGAAGGGAACTGAATGTGGTTTTTACCAGCCTCTGGCAGTGGAAAAAACAGGCTCTGCATATTTATTGATTACAGTGTGTGCTATGTCCTGGGAGGAGTATTCAGAGCTAATGGTGGGTGTATTTGTTATGTCTGGTTCTGAAATCAGAATGAATAAATGATAAGCAGCGGAATGCAATTGGACTGCTAACAAGTTACTTTGACTTGTTTAGAGGAGAGAGAATGAAAGAGGGAGGGAGCCAAGCTGGGCTGTGAACTCTGCAGGGGTACATAGAGGCTGAGGAGTCAGTGAAAAGCATGTTGGACCTTGTCATCAAACCTGTTAGCAGGTCACTGAGCAGCTGGCCAAATAGGTATCATAGAATCCTTGAACAGTTAGATTTGGAAGGGACCTTAAAGATCATCAAGTTCCAACCCCTCTGCTATAGGCAGGGACACCTCCCACTTGACCAGGTCACTCAGAGCCCCATGCAGCCTGGCCTTTAATAACTCCAGTAACAGGGCATCCACAACTTCTCTGGGCAACCTGTTCCAGTGTCTCATCACTCTCACAGGAAAGAATTTCTGTGAGACATTTCACTTTTAAATCTCCCCTCCTTCAGCTTAAAACCGTTACCCCTCATCCTATGTCTCCACTCCCTGATAAAGAATCCCTCCTGATCCCTCCTGTAGGGTCCCTTTAGGTATTGGAAGGCTGCTATAACGTCTCCTCGGAGCCCTCTCTTCTGCTTTGCAAGTCATGAATATAGTCTCAATCCTTCAGTGATACACCCAGGGGGCTGGCCTAGCGGGGATGCGGAGCTGAGTGGTCCCCAAATATGTCCAACCATGGTGGCCTCACACCACGCTCAGTTATCCTTGCTCAACACAAATTGTGTATTAAAGTAAGAGGACAAGAAAGAGGATGGGACACCATCGCCTTTTAAAAATTACCTAGGCCATCTCAGCTTAGCTCTCCCAAGTTCACTTACTGAAGGTGCTTCTGGAGCCATCCTCAAGACACTGACACCTTGGTAGAGAGTGAGTCTGCAGTAATGGTTTGGATGGAGCTTGAAGGCAGATGTTCAGTGCCCAAAGACTCCCCAGACCTGAAGATATCCTATATGTCTTGTTGGTGGCCCATCTTGCAAATGTCCACAGCAGTCTTTCCACCAATGCTTCTTTGTGGTCAACAACCTTGCTAAGCAGAAAAGTGCCACTGCTCAACCCTAGGTGAATGAACATCCGGAGACTCCATAATCATATCAGTGATGACTTCCCACTCCCCACTGAGCTTTGGCCCCAGAAAGAGAGCTGGAAATCTTTACCCTTACCTTCTTCCATTCCTCTAGCATGGGCACCTTTGGCATATGTCTTCCCTGCCTGAACACCAGACCAAGATTTTTTTAACATTTTACTAACTTCATGTTGCATTTAGATTTCCCTTAAAATTATTATATGTCACTGTAATGCATAAGTAAGGCTCTAGACCCATGGGAAGCTTTGGTAATTATTTTTACTAGTTTGTTTGTTTTGTTTCAGCATCTTTTCCCCAGGAAAATAAATTGTAAATCATCTGTCAATACAGGAAAATTGGAAAAGGGTCCAATTTGGTTTTTTTGCTAGTTTGCCTAACATGATGTAAAAAAAGTCCTTCCATTTGGATCACAGACAAAATGTCTCGTCTTTCAATTCACTGTGGAAGGATTTGCTTGGGGAATACAAAATATTACGTACTTACTGCCTGTGATAGATTTAATCCTCTCCCCAGCAGCAGCATTAAGAGCCTAATTTGGATTTACAATAAAGCCTAGATAGCAATTATTTCACTGCAGCAGTATAAACAGCTCTTCATGTGAACGAGAATCAGGCCCAGTGTGTCCCTGTGAGTACCAGAGGACGCTTGCAAGAACTAAGAAATTAATTCGCTTACCTCTGAATTTTCTTAAGGGAGTGTGAAATTCTTGTCTATCTGTACTTGGAAAGAACACCCCCAAAACGCATCACCACAGAATCACCACAGAA
>VXBJ01002028.1:184175-223608 GCA_013400055.1 Nycticryphes semicollaris | reverse complement strand
TATTGCTGAATGGCTAGAGAAACTAGTTGTAAGGGTACGACACATAGGTCATGTACTCATGAGTTGGACCACTGAGGAACATCAAAACAATCAGTGGGTGGACCAAGCTTCTAAGATTTTCCAGATAGATTTGGACTGGGAACATAAAGGTGAACTATTTTTAGCTTGGTGGGCCTGTGACACTTCAGTTCATCAAGGAAGGGATGCAACATACAAACGGGCCCATGACCAAGGGATGGATTTAACCATGGATGTTATTGCGCAGGTTATCCACGATTGTGAAACATGCACTGAAATCAAGAAAGCTAAAAGGTTAAAACCTTTGTACCGTGGGAGATGATGGCTGAAATACAAGTATGGGGAGGCTTGGCAAATAGACTACATCACACTTCCTCAGACTCGCCAGGGTAAACATTATCTGCTTACAATGGTGGAAACAAGCACCAGATGGTTGGAAACCTATGCTGTGCCCCATGCCACTGCCTGGAATTCCATCCTGGGCCTTAAAAGGCAAGTTTTGTGGTGATGTGGTACTCCAGAAAGAATTGAGTGAAACAATGGGGCTCATTTCAAAAACAATCTTATAAGCACCTGGGCAAAAGAACATGGCATTGAGTGGGTATATCATATACCTGATCATGCACCAGCTTCTGGGAAAACTGGGCGATACAACGGACTATTGAAACCCACCCTGAAAGCAATGGAGGGTGGAACCTTTAAAATTGGGACAAGCATTTAGCACAAGCTACCTGCTTAGTTGATACCAGGGGATGCATCAATTGAGCTGGTCCTGCTCAATCAGACCTTTTCATACTGTAGAAGGGGATAAAGTCCCTGTGATGCACAACAGGAATATGATGGGGAAAACTGTTTGGGTTTTTCCTACTTCAGGCAAAGGCTAAGATTTTCCAGATAGATTTTGCATTCATGGCACTGTTTTTGCCCAGGAACCTGGATGTACTTGGTGGGTGATGCTGGAGAATGGAGAACTTCAGTGTGTACCTCAAGGATATTTAACTCTTGGTGAGAATACTATATTCTGAGCTGTATGATGTAATTGTTACTTAAATACTAACATTACTCAGTGTTTTTCAGGATAAAATCATGGTAATGAAACCTGAGCTATCTTCATCAAGTGATGTCCAGTAAACTCTTCCTGTGGACATGGATCACAATGAATTTCATATCATCTTTTCTACCCTGAGAGTCTACTATGATGAAAACCTGCAATTATGAACTCAATAAACTTTTATGTATAAAGATAAGTCATAAATAAGGGACATATCTATATATATTTGTATATATTTGATGGATAAGTTATAATAATCTCATAACGATGCAAATGGTATGGAATAAGGGGTGGACCTCACTAATGAGTTTTTCTCTGCTTCAGTTTCTCCATCTCTGAAATGAGAAATATCTATATTTGCTGTTGTGTCAAGGTAATAGATGTATTAGAAATACCTCAGCTATATTCCCATTTGTAGCCAGCTCCTTAAATGAAACCACTGAGGTACTACTTCTCCATGCTCTGAGACACTGTAATTTGGTGTGTTTAAATACTGCTGCTATTCTAGACTATCTTGAAGGAAGGGGAAAACACCTTCCTATCTAACATTTAGAGAGGTAAAGTACACCTGTGAAGAAGGTGTCTGGCTTGTTTGTGAATGGGATAAAATATGCAAAATTTAGAATACCTCAGGCTAGTGATTTACATCAGAAAGAACAGATGTAAAATGTTACAATATTGGGATTTGATCATTGTCATGGTTTTTCTTTGTGTGTGTGCCACTCTTGATACTGGCTTCAGTAACTTATGAGAATTATAAAGGCATTGGAGAAACAGGCCACTGGATTCGCTTATGAGGTATAGATTAAGACAGTCTGTCACAGAATCACAGACTGCTTGAGGTTGGAAGGGACCTCTGGAGGTCATCTGGTCCAACCCTCCTGCTCAAGCAGGGGTACCTAGGGCTGGTTGCCCAGAACCATGTCCAAGCAGCTTTTGAATATCTCCAAGGATGGAAATTCCACAACCTCCCTGGGCAACCAGTGCCAGGGCTCCATCACCCTCACAGTGAAAAAAATATTTCCTGATGTACAGAGAGAACCTCCTGTTTCAGTTTGTGCCTCTTGTCCTGTCACTGGCACTGCTGAAAAGAGCTTGTGTTCCCTTTGCACCCCTCCCTTCGGATGTTTATAGATATTGTTGAGATCACCCCTGGGCCTCCTCTTCTCTGGGCTGAACAGTCCTAGATCTCTCAGCCTTTCCTCATAGGAGAGGAAGTTTCAGCCTCTTAATCAGTGATGCTTTGCTGGACTCTATCCAGTATGTCCGTGCCTCTTGCGTATCGGGGAGCCCAGAGCTGGACCCAGCACTCCAGGTGTGGCCTCACCAGTGCTGAGCAGATGGGATGGATCACCTCTCTCAACCTGCTGGAACCACTCCTCCTATTGAAACCCAGGAAAGGTTACCATTAGCCTTCAAAGGCAGGAGCACAGTTGTGGCTTCACGTATTTCTGCCCTGTCAGGGAAATTCCCCAGACCATCTCTTTTACACCTTAACTGCTACAAGAAATTGCTGGCTGGAGGGGAAATCTCTGAGAGAGTCTACCCTTCAGGCTGAATAGGTGTTGGCCATAGCCGTATTCTAAAATAACAAAAATTATAGATGAATGAAGTGTGTCTCTTATGGCCACATCAATGGATAAAAAAAAAATCCATTATTGAAAATTAAAAAAGGTTGTATGCTCTGATAACTAAAGAGAAGCCTCTACTGTGGATTTTAAAAATCTCAACTTCTTTTTCTCCAGTAAGCAAGTCTCCCTGTAGCCAGACACATAGACTGAAAAGCATATGGTTAAAACTGAAACAGCAAGAAAAAAATAATCTCAGCAGCTCCCAAGATTTTTTAATACCTGCTGTCAATAATTATAACTATATAGAAAGTGTGTCTCATGTTATGTCTTCTTGTTTACAAAGAACATTTTAGAACATGTTTAGGAGCTTAGGGCAGCCTCTACTCACAGCTTAGGTGGTGATGGTGGTAAGACATGGGGTGGGAGGTGGCACAATCCCATTGGTGCATGGGTGCATCACTCCTTACAGTAAAGTGTGCCTCACTGTCCTACCAAAGTACTGAGGTACCTTAGATTGGGACAGCAGTATGGGCAGGCTACATAGGTGACCTTTGCTTGGCTGCTTACTACCTTTGCGGACAATGAGTCTGGTCTTGAGGGCAGCCTTGGCAAAACTCAAAAAGTTCACGCTGTTCGGGCTTATCGTTGAAGGCTGGGCAAACAAACTCAGAAAATACCTGATGATCTCAGCCTAGTCCTCTCAAGTGTGTACAGGGAGCTAATCTGACACGGTCGTTCATTATGAGTATTCATGGTTTGTGGCTCTTTGGCCTCTTTCCTGTACAAACAGAAAGGAAGAAAGTCTCAGTTAACCCCTGCTTCATAGGAGCCCTTGGGCTTGCTCATTTGGTCAAAGCTATGTGGAGAACCTTTCAAGGAGAGTGTTCTTCCTTTCCCAACTCAAAGCCTCTGAAGCACAGTGAGTCTGTACTCATCTCCTTTTTTAACAGCCTTCAGAATGCTCTTTAGACAGCAGTATTTGCAGCTGAGTCTGGCTGTTCACCAGTAAGTGAATGTTATCCAAATTTTGGTTCAAAATAGGAAGGACTACAAGCATTTCAGTTTCAATTTCAGTCTCTGTTTATTTTAATCTGAGCTGCATAATTGAGCTGCCATTTCGAAATCATTGTTCCCAGCTTCTTGTCACTTAACATCTCTAGCATTTGAAGCAGATAGATTAATCCTGAATCCTTTATTGTGTAACTACATTTCAAATGGAAATAGCAGCAAATCCTAGACGTTCTGAATCTTGTTTTTACACCGTCTGTACCCAGTGTTATTAATGCAAAGTAAAACCCAAGCAAGAATGAGCATCTAATGTTCACTTGCATTGAGTGCATGCAGATGGATGGAACAGGGAAAGGCACCTCGTTCTGCATGTGCTGCTGAGCACATGTCTACCCCACAGAGCTGTGAGACATCGTGCTGTTGACAATCTCCTGTGTGTGGCAATTGCTGGGTTTCCTTCTTGGAGAGGAAAAGGACTCCTATTTGACTTCGTCCAAATCCTCTATTTATTCTGTTATTCAAATAAGCCTTATTTGTATGGGAGGCTATGGTTTGTGCATAAATAGAAGAAGTTGGATAAGCTATGACAAAATTCAGCCTGGCTGTATGGAATGTGTGTGGCAATGAGGAACGTGGGATAAACAAGTACTGAGATGCATGTAGCATCAACAGGCTGCTAGGGAATTTAGTGAATCCATAGGTAACAATACATGGTATGTCAGTACCAAATGGTGAACTCAGTTTTCTTTTATAACTTCAGTTTCATTTTTTTTTAAAGCTATTTTTCCAGCCTCCTGTCTGTTGTTGTAAATAGGGCTGTTGAAAAAAAAAAAATCAATAACACAGCCTGATCTGGAAAGGGCCAGTTCAATACTAGGCCCTGTGTTACTTGGAAACAATGTTGAAGTCATGACAGGGGACAGAGACTAAGTATTGCCCCATCGGATCAGACCATCTCAGGTATGGCAAGTGCATAGCAAAACTGGACCAAAGGCCAAGTTTTACGAAGTGACTGCTTTGGAAGCTACCTGCAGACATGTGTGAGATGATACATACGAAATAAGAGGCAGAGAAGACACCACAACTGACTTGCAGAAATGGAGAGATCACAAGCTCCTACCTCAGAACTATTAAACTGTGAATCCTTAAAGACCGCACAGGAAAATTGAAAGTCACTTTGGATTAGAGAACACTTTGCCAAGACTGTATTCTTAGCCTTCATGCAATGTAATCTGTGAGGAAGTCAGTTAAGGAGTGAAAAGCTCCCTCAGGTAGGTTGGTCTCTGATAGAAAATGTATGGGGGAACTGTATGGGAATAGAATAGAGGTCTTAGAAATTCAGTTCAGTGTTGTGATAGAAGGAGAACAATCTTTAGGAGGAGATTTTTCTTTAAAATGAGTTTTGGGGGTTAGGATGGTAGAGATGAACTATGGGCGTTTAGAATTCTAGTGTTCAGGTTGATGAAGGTTTGGATTTCACCTATGGAAGAAAACAGAGCAAGGAACGGGACTGCCTGTGGGGTTTTCTCTTTCCTATCTCCCTTTACAATCTTTCCTGTGGGCCTGACAGTTTCTGCCTCCTGCTTTCACACTCCCCTTGCACACACATCCTCTCTTTTGCCCTCCTCATCCCAGCTGCCCCTGCAACTGCTTTTACCCCTATCACTCTCCACTCCCCATCTTCCTGCAAGTTCTGAATAGTGACAGAGAAGGGGGAGAAAAACAAAGAGAAAAAAAAGAAGAAGAAAAAAAAAAAGAGTGGGGAAAGGTGCAGGGCAGCAACTGTGCCAGAAGCTGGCCCTGGAGATAAGGGCCAGGTCCTGCTGCGGCGCCTGCAGTGCGGAGCAAAGGCGCCGGTGCTGCCTCCTGGTGCTGGAGAGGCGGCGGCTGGGAAGCCCCGGCGAGCGCATCACAGCGCTCCGTATGGCGGGGTGTCTGCCACCGCCGGCAGCTGCCTCGGGGCCTGCGCCTGCCCTTCGGGGGCTGCAGAGCTACCGGCAGCCACGAGGTTTGGCTTCAAGTCACACGCACCCCCCACGGCGGGGCAGATTGGGCCAAGCAGTGCCCGCTCGGTCTGCAGTACGGTCGGTCACCCTCGGCGCGGCCCCGCTCCCCGGTCTTAAGGCGTCGGCTGCTGCCGGGATACCCAGCCCGGGCTCTCCTCCCGGATACCCCAGCTGATATCCCTGGCTGGGCGCTTCCCTGTGCCACCCACCCTTTAAAACCGGCGGGACCCCCTCACCTCACAAGCAACCCGGAGGGCCTCCTCCCGGGACTGCCCGCCGTCGGGGGGACCGTAGGGTGGTGGCGCCGGTGGCCGTCGGCAGGTGGCGCTGTCGCGTCTGGCGCCCGTCGGGTCCTGGCGGCGGGCGGGGTAACGGTCGCTGCCGCGGCTTCCATTTGCTCGGGGCCCGGTTCACGTCCTTGTGCGGGGTACAGCGGCGGGAAAAGGTTTCAGGCTGTTGACAGCAAGTCAGACTAAACCAAAAAATGTCCTCTTCTCGCTCTGGGCCAGGGAACTTTGCAAGAAACCCACACCCATGTGCTCTTGCTGTAGGGAGGTGATGGTCAGTGCCCATTTAAAAGCTTGATTTATTTATTTATTTATTTAAAATACAAATTCTGAGAACTGGCTTTTATTCTTTTCTAGAAATGAAAAGTGAGCCACCCCTCTTCTTTCCTCACGACATGCAAAAGTGAGTCAAAAGGTGAGGAAAACAAAAAATCATTGCATCTCTCTACAACTACCTGAAAGGTTGTAGAGAGGCAGGGGTCAGTCTCTTCTCTCAAGTCACAGGTGATAGGACAAGAGGAAATGGCCTCAAGTTGCACCAAGAGAGGTTCAGATTGGATATTAGGAAGAATTTTTACACTGAAAGGGTTATCAAGCATTGGAGTGGGCTGCCCAGGGAAGTGGTTGAGGCACCATCCCTGGAGGTATTCAAAAGACAGGTTGACATAGCCCTTAGTGACATGGTTTAATGAGGTTTTGGTTTTTTTTACACTCAGGGTTAGATTCATGTTTGGACTAGATGATCTTAAAGGTTCCTTTCAACCTAGACAGTTCTATGATTCTCAGTTTGAGGAAATAAAAGCATGTAGGGTGGAAATGTTGAGAGCATTAAGAACCAGCTCGGGTGACTTCTTGTTATCTTTGGGTACTTCCACTTGTCAAAACTGGTTTCAGCTGGTGAAAGACTTTGATAATGCCAAGGAAGCAGAAACCAGTTCTTGCACATTGATGAGTACATAGGTACTCACAAAAAAATTTAGTGGATTCAAAATGGGGATAAGTCTGCAGAAGGATCCCTGGCAGATCTGTTTGCATCCATAGGGATTTGATTCAGCTGGGGATGCTTAATGTATGTTTTGCTGCAACTGGGCTAACAAATGCCTGATACTGATTTTTCCAGCTGGCACCAGGTGTGAATCTAATAGGACTCAGCAGGTATTTGCACTGTAATTTTGAGTCCTCAGGTAGAAGATGGTACAAGGGAGGCTGGTTCTGTTACCGACAGTACTGCAGTTGGGTTCCCACTGTCCCTGACTGGAGAAACTAGCAAGGAGTTGATGTCACCACCCTGAGGCTTTGCAGTGGGCACCCTGGTGATGTCTGTCTGTCTTTCCATCCATCTATCTTCTGAGTGGTGGAATGTAGTCAGGTTGTCCTTGTCAAAGAACACTGAGTTTTTATAATAGCGTTAGTGACAGTTCTCCTGGTTTTCCATAGTTTTTCAGCAGACAAAATTGGGTAGCAGTGTTAGTTAAAAGAGGGAAAATTGGGATTTATCTTTTACTGTTTTAGTACTAAATATCTTTAAAATGTTAGCCAGATTGGTAAGGAGGGTGAGACTTTTCCCTTTCAGCAATAAACTTCAGAATAATGATTCTTTTTCTATGGCACAGCTGAAAGTGAATTAGCAGTAAGGAGCAGCCCTAAGTATCAAGAAGAAGATTTTAAATAAGGGTCACATTTTAATTAGCTCCAGTTTCTATAATCTTCTCTGTTTTGTGTACAACGGTCTAGAAAATAGCAGCTTTAAAATAAGTCTTGTGTTTTACTTCTATTCATTGTTCCAAATGCTTGAATTATTTGTGTAAAAAAACACGTGATGGCCATACTTAGCAATATAGACTTAAGCAAAGCAAGAGTAATGAATTATGTTTTCAGCTCAATATAAAAGAAACCCAAGTGATCATCTGCTTTACTTCTTGATGTTTTAGCTTAGTTATCTCATGACGGATAACCCCCAATATATTAACAAAAAAAAAGTTGTTATGGCTACATTATAGAATTAGTAAAATGATTGCTTAAACATAGATTTTATGAGATTAGACTTCTCAGCTGATGGTGTTTATTGTTGCAAGTTATAGTACTGACCATGGAGTGTAGAAGTCCACCTTTCTGTAGGCCTGAAGATAGCCTGAGGAAAGACGCAATAATTTAGGGTATAATGCAGTAGCAGTTCTTACCTTCTCTGACACCATCAGAAGCATTTCCTTACCATGGTAGAGATATGTCATAGTTTAAGCTCAGTCAGCAACTAAGGGCCACACAGCTGCTTAGTCACTCCCCTGGTTGGGATGGGGAAGAGAATCAAGAGTGAAAGTGAGAAAACTCATGTGTTGAGATAAAGACAGTTTAATAGGTAAAGAAAAAGCTGCACATGCTAGCAAAGCAAAACAAGATATTAATTCATGACTTTCCATTGGCAGACAGGTGTTCGGCCATCCCCAGGAAAACCAGGCTCTGTCATGTGTACTGGTTACTTGGGAAGACAAAAGTCATAACTCTCCAAACATCCCCTTCCGCCTTCCTCCTTCTCTCCCCAGCTTTATATACTGAGCATGATGTCCTATGGTGTGGAACATCCCTTTGGTCATCTGTCTCATCTGTGTTTGCTCCCAACTGCTTGTGTGCTCCCAGCCTGGTGGGGTGGTGTAAGGAGCAGAAAAGGACTTGACTGCTTAGAAACAACCAAAACCATTAGTCTTTTAATCCCAAATCCAAAACACAGCACTGTACCAGCTGCCAGTAAGAAGGTCAACTCTGTCCCAGCTGAAACCGTGACAAGATAGTTGTCTTAGATTTCAACAAGTGTATGCAGTTGCTGGATGCTCCTTTCATCCCATTCAGGTGAACCTGCCTTACAATGTTACACCCTAGACTCAAATTGCAGTTTTCAGCTAGGATTTCAGGAGCAGATGTCACAATAAAGCTGCTTTTTACTTGCAATGTAGCAACAGCATACATTAACACTAAAGTGCCTTTGCGGCAGTAAGATCATTAACAAATTGACTCAAATAGTTTCAAGATATTCTTCCACCTCATTTTACACCTGTTGAAAAATGGTCACCTATTCTGCTTAACTATTCTTTTAATTTCGCTAGAGGGCACTATTAAACAGAAAATACTGTATTTTAGCTCACAGATGAGAAAAAAAACATCCCCTGTTCTCAGTTGCAAGAAATCCTGAAAGAAATTCAGCTTTCAACAACTGATTTTAGCTTGATTTTTTTTTTTGAAATCTTTACCGTCGCTTTACTACCCTTACTCTCTTCCACTGGGAAAGCCCCCTGGAATCATGTTAGCCAAATATGAGACCTATTTCACTGTTTCATGCATTTAAACTATAACACATCTGGCTGAAAAAAAAGATGGTGATGCCAAAAGGCACAGAGCAGACAGAATTCTGGGCAAAGGGCATTTCCTCCATGACTGTGGAGATGGCACTCTCATTTTTTTGTGAATGTTGCTAATCTTTTGCTTCAGTCCCTGTTCTTGTCCTTCATTTCAAGATCCAGAGAAAATTAGCAAGAGGCTTTCACAGTTTCATCTTGAAACCTATGCCTTTCCTATGGAGAAAACCAACAACATTCAGCTTATGGAAAATACTAAACACAAGAGATAGCTGTCTAAACAGTTTTGGAATGAGAGCGACCGAGTACAAGTCTGAAGAAACCTAGACCTTTGACATATTTACAGCAGACTTCTTCATCCCACTGGTATTAGCTTGCAGTATGAAACACTTTTATTTCATAAACCATTTTGTGGTCTTACATAATTGTCTGCTCATGGAACATGGGAAAAAATACACATGCTACACCCCTTAGACTTTTTCTAAGAAATGTAATAATGTTTCCTGATATAGGGAAGAAGAGAGGTGATGACCTAAGGCATGTATGGTTGAAAACAAGGATGTGGGTTTTCTGGCACTGTCCAGCTGGTGCCTTTCATAACACAGTGTTAATATAACTAAATGTGTAGACCAGAAGCAAAACAACTGCTTCAGGGAGTGCAATAATGAAACCATTTCACCAGTTCTGTTCTGAGCACCGTAGGAGTATAACAGATAGATAGCCAACACTTGGCAGTGTCAAAGAAAGCAAATAGGTAAGGAAAATACATAAATTGAGAACAATATTTATGAATACTAATGCTGAGTTCAACAGATTGAGATTGAAGACAGCATGGATCAAAGGACTAGGGAGACCTGCACAGGCCTATGCTTTAAAAAAGCATCTTGCAAAACAGTTTTAACTAAATGTATTTTTGAGTAGGCTGGCTTTCAGTAAAAAGACAAAACAATTCACTTTTGCATATTTTGGTGGTTTAAAAATATACGCTACATATGCAACAAATTTTTGGAAGAGACTGTTTGTGCTTGAGCACTGATTTTCTTGGAAAGCAGTATGGGTTAATTATTTGCTGAGTGAGGGGAAGTGCCAAGATGAGGTTTGTGATTCCTACTTCAGGCTCTAGACTGGCTAGTTTCTATGCCTTTTGTCTTTCTAATTCCCTTGTCGGGCCCTATGGAGTAGTGGTTTTGAAGGATGTCTAAGCTTCAGAACTTGTGAAACAGCTCAAACTCACTGCAAATTGAAATACTAAAACTGAGGCTCAGCGGGAGCTGCCAGTGTAGAGGATGGTCTGTGCAAAGATGCCCAACACTACTCAGTTCTACACTGCAAAGCATGCTTGAGAGCCTGCTCAAAGGGCACTGTTGGAGTATTGTGTGCTGGAAGCCTACAGGCAGAGAGGGGTAGATTTTTTTTTCCCTCTTGGCGCAGTGATGTGCTGTGCTATAGGAGGACACTGAAAGCTCCCAGCTGGTATTTGCAGGGCCATTTACTGAAAATGGGTATCCAGACCCTTTAGCTTCCCATCAGATCTCAACTGGCTGACTAATTTGTACTTTTTCTTGTGTTTCTTCTAGTGGTGTCTGTGACTCTAAGGCTCAGGGAAAGAAAATAAAAGATAACTGTTCATGAGGAAAAAACTGAAAGTCAAAGATCAGTTTCATAGGACCCTTTATAAGCAGGCCGACAGATTACAGAAGTATCATAACTGCATGATATGCTACATGGACTCTTTCTCACTTTATGTAATAAAATGCAGTGCTTGATTCTCTCTGTATATGAACACCCATAAGAATGCTGTGCATTTTCTGCACTCCTTTTGCTCAGTTTAGTGGGTGATGTTTGGGCAGTGTCCCACTGAATAATACATGTGTCTTTTAATAGCATCCATGTGTTTTGTGTAGGCACTGCCAGAAGTCAGCCAGAGCTGATGCTAGGCCAGCATATTTGTGACACTGAGTAGAGACAAGTACGTGGGACTTGATTGTATGTAGGGCTTTGTCAAACTGTTTCTTGTGTGAAGAGCGAATGACACAGCCTTCTAGGGAGTCAGCAACTAGAGGATAACGCCTTTCTGTGCCTTCTTTTAGCTAAGCAGTTAATATGTGTGTGTATCAAAAGCTGCTGAAATAGCATTCAGAAAAAAAAAATGGGAAAAAACAAGCGCAATGTAAGACCATCAGCCTGTTTGGTTTTACCTATTTTACAGGCACAGGAGTTCATTTTC
The DNA here is from genome assembly GCA_013400055.1 of Nycticryphes semicollaris. NCBI lineage: Eukaryota > Metazoa > Chordata > Aves > Charadriiformes > Rostratulidae > Nycticryphes > Nycticryphes semicollaris. Next base: position 212,093 of record VXBJ01002028.1, on the reverse strand, counting down.
ACAGTTGGCACTGGTTACATCTGTTTTCTCTCCAGATTCCTCACTTCGCTCACTTTGTCTTTTTTTTTAATCTTTTTATTTCTCTTGGATCATAATTTATTTGTTAAAAATGAAGAGTATTCGGAGGTGTTTATGTTTTCTTCTCTGAAATACCACTGGCTTGTAATGACATATGAAAATACGTCATGCCCTCCTGCACTTTCAAAGCAGTACCAGGTGATTCAACTGTGCAGTAAACCCTATCTCTCACTTGTGCCTTTATATGAGATGAGAAAGAGAGGGATCATTGTCTATTACAAATCTATAGATGAGGAGGAAGAGCAGAGAGGTGAAAAACTTAGAGGCCAGATAAATATAAATGGATGCATGCCACTGCAGTCTCTGCAGTGCAGGCCACATGCCAGATCTCCTAGCCTGGTAAGGCAATCAATGAAATCAAGTTAACCACTGTATGATTCTAAACTTTTCTTCTTGTTGGCTCCCCTTTATCTAATTTCCTTCCTTCCAGAAGATGCTGCTACAGCTACTCATATCATTGCTGACTGTGAAAGTGACAGAAATAGTGCTTTTTTTCTTAGCTGGAGAGATATGACAGGAATGAATGCTTGCCTGGGACATTTTGCCCTATAGAAATCCTGTCCAGTTACTGTAAGTTGTGTCCTCCCACTTGTATTTCCTGACTGGTGTTTAACCAGGTTTCGTCATGATCTAAATGGCTTGGAAGAGCAGGTAATACACCCATGTGGTTGTCCAGCACAACAGCCAGTCTTAGTGAAGGAACTAAAATTCTCCTAACCTTCTGGTAATGCTGTCTGGTGTAACAGGAGTAGTTCACCGTTTCTGCAGAACTTTGAGGTGGATTTGCTTAAAACTTTTCTTTACAATGAACTCTTAAAGAAGACCACAAGATTTTAGATTGAAGAGACATCTGGTTTTATGAGAATATAAATTAAAATAGTTAGAGATTTTTTTTTTCCTTAAATAATGAAAGCTGAAAATGACTAGGGGTGGAATAAAGGTCCGTAATTGAATCTCCTTCTGTCACTGTGTCATTGCAGTTAGATTCTGGTTTCCTTCTGGTTTAAGACAGCTCAGTAGTTTCTTGGGTGGTGGCAAGGTCTGCAAAGTCCTCTCCGATCCATGGATAGTTTTTTTTCCTGTTACTTCATAGGCTGGAGCTTCAGTTCCATACTTCTCTCACCAATCTCTTTGCTGGGGCTGCATGTACTAATTTCTTTGCTGTTCCTCTTCTCTTCTTGCAGCACCTTGTAGAAGCTGGAACTTTCTCTCACTTGCAGTTTGGCAGCAAGGTAATAGCACAGACAAGGTAATAAGTGGAGAAACATTGAAACTGATTAATCCTGAGTTAAAATTGTCTAAATTCTACAGGAACACACAGTCTGAAATGTGATGAGGCCATTCTTGACTGGTAGTAGCTCCTATGGCTACATTAAATCTTCATTCTGCACAGGAACTCTCAGCATTCTTCCAGTTCATGATCCCAAAATCTGTGGTTGATGGTTCCCTTAAACCTTATGGCAAGATGTTTTTTTAAATTTAGTCTTTCTGAGTAGGAATATTTTAAGAGTAATTTTTTTGATTCCTCTATTCTCATTTCCTCTCTGTTTGAAACTTCTGATGTTTTCCTTAAGCTAGAGGAAGTTGTCAATCATTTTCCCGTTTTCCTCTGTGGTTATAGATATTCCTGCTGTGTAGTTCAATGCTTGCTATCAAACATTAACTAACAGAGGGACATTTTTAGTAGTTGCGTGTGGCCCACCTGCTGCTGTTTTGAATCCCTGGATCTGTTGCTGAGTGTGCAGAAAAGCCTTGTTATTGATTGCAACTCTACTGAGAAGGAACTTATTGTTGATGGGAACATTTGCAATGGGACTTTTTAAATGGCTTTTTCCAGAGAAGAAAATGGTAAGAAAAAAATTCTTTACAGAAAGAGGATGAGTTTTAAACGTGTAATTGTAAACAGTGTTAAATACAGTTTATTCTTTAATCTTGATATTCTGAACACAGCCATTTTCAAATGCATTTCTGGGCCAGTGAGTTCAGTCTTGTATCTTGTCCTTTGGGGGAATAATTTGCATTGCCAAATATGATTTCTGAATTCTCCCAGACTAAAATGTCTATTCTAGAAAGGGAATATTGAAGTTGAATTTGAGCAATATAAAACTAGAATGGAAATTTACCAGCTGATCAGTAATCACCTGGCTAGACTTGCATGTGAATTCTTTATTCAGTACCTTGGCATTTTTGTGGTGGTATAGGCAAGATTGTTTCTTATTTTCTCATTCCTTATGGAGAAGAGATGGCTGACCTGTCTAAAAGCCACCCTGGATTTGATACACTTGGGGATCTTGTTGGCCTTGTAAATGGTGGTGGCCCACTCATGGAGTGAATCAGCATGTCAACTTAGAGATATAAGAACAAGTTTTAATTTAAATAACAGTCATTTAAAAAAAAAATGCCCAAATGAAAACTTATTATAAAGGCAGACCATGATACGGGCTTTTATAGTTAATTCAAAAAACAAGTGCGACCCACATTTTCTTTCACATTACTTCAGGGAACTTTCATTATAAAAATTATCTCCAAGTTGAATTTTCTTAAAGACCAATATGATGATGTGTATTTCAGCATTACCTGAATGTTGATCTTTAAGTGAACAATTGAGAGAATAATGGTTTAGAAATTGTTTCAAATAAAACATAATGTTTAGATAGCTGTATCCTCTCATTGCTTTATTTAAATTAGCAATGATCCCTCTGAAATAGATAAAACTTTTGCTGGAATTTATATTTTTTGTTTTGTTTACAGAGTATGTTGGCCAGCTTTAGCTACCTCTGTTGTGGTGTTTCTTTTTTTTTTTTTGTCAAAACAGCTTATAATATTAAATCAGAAAACAAAATGAATAGTTTTTATATGTAGCAAGGATTTTTAATTTATTTTAAATTTTATTTTTCACTTGCTTGCATGTTAAAAATACAGAAGTGTTCGGTTTCACAAAATGATTCAAAGTTCAAGCCTGATTCAGAAAAAAAAGGCAGTGTGTTAAAGGTGATGAGCACCTGCTATCGCCACAGACCTTGTCATCCATATGATTTAAGACCCATGAAGGAGGAGCTGCAATAGCAGGTATAGAGAGCCTTCTCTTCATGGAGAGCCCTGGGTCTTTGTCCTCACTTCTCAGGTAGAACTCATCAGCTTCCTCCAACTAAAGCCCTTGGTTCCAGGGTTGTTGCTCTCTCTTAACGGTATGTAAGGCTCATAAGTGAAGCTTTGGTTTCAATGAACTTCTGCAACCTTTACATTCAGAAGTGCTATTTGAGGATTTTTACCAACGGTTTCAATGTTGTGGGCTTTGATCTTATCACTGTGCCATAACCCACTCAATTGCTGTTGTTAAGACAGACACTGCTGTCAGGAATCTTGCTACTCAAATTTAGAGTTGGATCTAACCTAGAGCTTTTGTTTGGCTACTAAGTAATAGATTGAACCCATCTCTCCTTGGAGATGGAGGTTTTGATCAGCTCCTTTCATTTTGTTCCTTTCTACATATACACACATATATACTTAAGCTAAACCTGGTAATTATCTCTCTTGGCTGATTATTTTGGGGGCGATGATGTGAGAGTCATAAGCATTCATTTCTTTAGTGTTATCCCACTCCACCTCCTCACCATGTGTTGAATTGCTATGGTATTTTTGTTCGTCTCTTGTCTAGTCCTCTCCAGCCTTCTCTTTTCTCACCATGGACTTACAAGCTTATAAGAACTGAATCTTTGTTATTTTCTCCTTTCTCTTTTTTTTCTTCTCCCTTCTAACTGAATGTGTGTGAGTGAAATGAAGGAAGAAGAACATTGGGCTGCTTACTTTGCGTTGGTGTTTACTATGAGTCACATCAACAGCTTGGTGCTCTTGAAAACTTTTCTGGTGGGAGAATCAACAGCATGGATGCAGCAAAAGAGACAGCAGAATGTACTGTACTTGCAGTTCTCTGACTCAAGGACATTATTGTGGATGATGGGAATGCATTTTGATAGAGGTTTGCACCTACCCATGCTATGGATATATAAAATTTCTGCTAAGGAAGCAAATCTGGTTGCTCAAAGTTTGCCCTGGTTGCATTGAAACTGGACTTATTGGGAGGGGTTTTGGTGGTAGCTGACTCTTCATAGAGCTGCCTAAAATAGGCTTGGTGTGAGAAGTAAGTCTAGAAAGATTATTTTTACATTGTCAGTACATAGAATCTTAACATGAGATGACATATTCATCACACTGCTCTCCAGTTATTCACCTAGAGTTACCCAGATTTAGACAGTTTAAGAGCTATTTAATTCTGGTGCCTGGAATGACCTTGTTCCCCAACTGCTCACGATTTCTTACAGTGATATCAGAGACAAGGATTTGCCCATTGGTGGAGAACTGAGCATATATTCTGATCTTAAATGACTGATCATACACTACATGAAGACTGTGCTGTTGAATGATCAACTATAAAACACTCTATCCCCTACTAAGTGACTGAAACAAACAGTAAGAGACTGTACTCAGCCCTGCGGCTGAAAGTCTACCTGTCATGGTAGCAAGACTCCAGATCACTTTCTTGTTGCAAAGTGCTATTGTACAGTAATTTCCTGACTTGTCTGCATTCAAATAACTTAATGGTGTTACATACAACTTCCCAGTTTGGTTCCAGTTCCGACACATATTTAGACATGATGTTAGGGTATTAGGGTAAGGTAGGTAATACAGTTCATGTGAATTGAGACAGGAAGAAAACATTGGGATAAAGTAAGAGGATACACCCCAGTGGTTCCAGTTGCACATCGTAATCTGCAGTTTTCTGTGTAAAATTTAAAACATCGTTTGAACAAAAATTGCCCACACATGGTGGGAAAAATGCTCACTAAACGAACGGTTTCAATGTTCAGCTCTGCTGGATGATCAGCGTTTGCCAGTTCCACAAGCCATGTCATTTTACTGAGGTTGGTTGCTAGTCAATCTCAGCTGTCCTAGTCTACCAGTCAAAAGACTGGACAATAAAGCAAGGAGATGGGGGCTACACTTGTCATAATGAAGAGTCTTTCAAATTGATGGCTATGCCTTCATGCAGAAAATATAAACCAGGAATCCCGAGGAGCTGTTATGTGTATGGGAGAATAATGGTTGTACATTGTGGAATTGCAAAATTCCACAATTTCCACAGAGCACATGAGAAATAACTGCCTGGCATATCATGGTACTCATCCTACTTATGGATGCAAAAGGAAAATAATTGCACAATTTTGCTGAAAAAATGTATATGGTAACAAGCAATATGTATCAGTACCAGCAGAATTGTTATGGATACCTGGCATTGCCAATTATAAACAAGAAGCTGGCTGGAGTATTGCCCCAGAATGTACTGCATTAGAATCTGTTTTCAATAACAAGGCTAAAGAGATCTGGAACTAGAAATGTCATTGACTGATTAAAACTGTTTATGTTTCACAGTTATGTGTCACTTTAGAAAAAAATATAATAGACCAAGGGCTGAGATAAGGATAGTATCAAGTTTTAAGTCTAAAGGCAATTATAGGAATGCCAGAGTCACACCTGAGTGTGACTGATCTGAACTGCTTCCAACAGCCAGGCAGAATTAGGGTGCATGTGAGGTTAATGGCTCTGATGAACCTGCTCTCAGATGTTACAGTGTTGGCTAAATAGTAAACAGAAGAAAACAAATGTGAAAACATGACCTCTGTCAAAACAGCTCCAAGTTCTGTGAAAAAAAGACCTAACTTTTTGACTCAGAAGAAAGATTGGTCTGGGGATAAATTTTTGGACTTTGGTAAAATGCTCATTCTGCCACAGCCCTCAAGTGTGACTTTCAATTCACAGAATTTAAGGGCTAAAGGGATGATATGCCTCGGCTTCCTTCCTGATCCAGGATGCAAAACCTCACTCAAATCCTGAATCAAGCCCATTTTTTTTTTTTTTCATGACATACTATATAGAAAAAAAATTTGTCTTGATTTACAGAGTTGATAGTAGCATTCTAGTAAGCTTCCCTCAGAAGTTATTTGCCCTTACAGTTGCAATGGTATGCCTTGTTTCTAGTCCAGATTTATCTATGATATTAATTATACTGAGATTTTTGTCAGAAGTGTCTTTTTGACACTTCACAGACTTCAAAAATGTTATTTTAGTTGCTAATAAATAGCTTCAGGACAGTTAGGAGGTGCTTGTATCAATGTAAAACCAGAAAACACCATTGTGCTTCTTCCCAAGAAGAAAACACTTCTTTTTGAATTAAAGAATTGTGGTTTTTTTTTTTTTAATAAAGGTGAGTCAGCTAGAGAGTTTCCACCTAATCATCTAAGTCTGTCCTTTCCCAAAACAGGAGGTACGAACTGCTGTAGTATATTTCCCTTTCTGCAAAACTTGTTGATATATGCCAACTCTGAAAGGCTGTGCAGGATGAGAGTTTATGTTATGTTTGTGTTTGAAGATAGCTGGGCACTAAGAAGGCTGAGAATGTTAAGCAGAAAAAGGCAGGACAAACCCTTCCAGGTGACTGTTTCCCTAATGGTCTGGTTTTGTATGTTTGCTGTGCTGGCCTGATCACATCCTGCCTTAGTTCATCAGCTGTGTAGTTTGATAGGACTTCAAAATTTGGCGGTTTGGAATTGGTCTAATGGAGTTATGTATTCGTATGCAAAACAAAGTATAAAATAAACTCATCACTGAAGGCTGGAACAATTACTGTGGGCTGCTAACCATATGTGAGAGCAAAGTGCGTGACTTTCATATGATTAGAATGAATCAGAGGTATCCCACTCTCTGTATTGCAGATACACTCCTATTAAATGAATTTGTAAAAGCTGAGCGTTTGGAGTGTGTTAGTACTAACCATAGATCTTTTAGAATGAGGGTTGTTTCTGTTTACAGCACCTTGATTAATGTGTAGTGTGTGGTCTGTCTCTTCAGGTACTTAGTGATTGCTGCGTCTGAACAAGGCTAGAAAGGAAAAAAAAGACAGATGCTTTTCAAATATATGGATTCAAATGGAGCTGAAGTTGCCGAATATGGCATTTCACTATATCCAGTGTCTTTCAACATAAGAATCCAAATATAGAAATAATTAAAGAGTTCCTTGTAATTTCACTAAAATAAGTGCCAAGTAAAATCAGACCCTTACTGTCCTCAGTCTTTGTTGAACAATAAAGAAAAGTATTGTGAAGTAATTAGGACATTTGGGCTTTTGCCATTTTTAATTCTATGAAATTTTGGACTGTTATTTATGATACTTATTTAACTCTTGATTTTTGTTGTAATTTAAGCTCAGTATCCATGTAAGCCCATGATGCAGCAAACATTTGCAAAAGTTTGTTGGTCAAAGTGTTGTGAAAAAACACTGGGTCTAGAAATTAATGAACATACTCAGATTTACTGGGTTTGCAAGTATTAAATGAATTGTGATTTTTTTTTTCTCTCTTACCAAAGCCAAGTGCAGTTTATTTTAATAAAGTAAGAAATTGATGTGTAACAGCCCACCTTTTTTAGTAGCTTTCAAAAAGATGCCTGTCAAAATTGAGGTCTTAAATCACTCTGGTGTTTCCCACTGAAAAAAAAAATTACCTGTTGTCTAGTGATAAAGAAATAATGAATTCAAGCAAACAAATCACAGTAGCCAAAAACTTTTTGCCACCACAGAAGCATCAAACAAAGGAATCAAAACCAAAGCTAACTGAATGGCACTCAGAAAGCAACAGGTGAAATTCATTGTGCAGTCAACACAGTCAGCCGTGCATTTATCTGGGGCTCATAATTCTAAAACAGAATTGAATTAAAGAAGTTAGCCTCCCAGAGGTTTTCTCTAAATTGACAGTATTTCAGTTCGTGTGCCTTTCAGGTGTAAAAAAACCACTGATTTTGTATCTGGCTTTTCCTTCTGTCTTCACCTTCTCTGATTTTCTAATCTTGTTTTCTGCTGTTTGTCACCGCATAGGTTTCTGCAATGATCTTTTCTGTGAGAGATCCCCTCCCACTGAAAAGTAATTTTTCTGATTCATGCCATCAGCTTCTAGTTATCCACCCAATATAATCTAGTGTAGCATTAAACTTGGGTTAGATACTCTGTGTACATTTGTACAGGCAGAACTACTCAAGCTCATGCACTACCTAAGTTTTGGTATTTGTATTCAGATCAGTCATTAAAAAGATGCTGGACTGGTTTTAGTCCTGTTTTAATTTGTGTTACAGGAATTGGATGGCAAGTAGGGAAGGTATGTATCTTTGGGATAAAGCAGCTGAAGATCCATGTAGTGTCATTGTTATTTTAAGCTGGAGCAGCACTAGAAGGCACATTGCAGTGTACAGTCACTGTGGAGGAACCCACCATTGGGATAACCTCTTTGTCCACCCTGTGTTGACAGCATTAGTCACTTGGACCATATTTCATATGTTACTGCATTTAGATTCCTGTTGGCTACATATGTTCCATTCTTCATGTCTTCATGAAAAAAAAGAGGAATATAACTGCAGCAGGTGTTTTGTTCATCACTCAGAATCATAGAATCATTGGAAGGGACCTTTGAGCAGGTTAGAGCAGGCTAGATAGGAACACATCCAGGTGGGTTTTGACTATTTCCAGAGAAGGAGACTCCACAACCTCTCTGGGCTGCCTGTTCCAGTTCTGTGTCACCCTCAAAGTAAAGAAGTTTTTCCGTGTGTTCAGATGGAACTTCCTGTATTCCCGCTTGTGTCTGTTGCTCCTTGTCCTGTCACCAGGTACCACTGAGAAGAACCTGACCCCATCCTCTTGACATCCACCCTTTGGTCCCCTCTCAGTCTTCTTTTTTCTAGGCTAAACAGACTCAGGTCTTTCAGCTTTTCCACAAGAGAGATGCTCCATTCCCTTGATCATCTTCGTGGCACTCCACTAGACTCTTTCCAGCAGTTCCTTGTCCTTGAACTGGGGAGCCCAGAACTGGACACAGTATTCCAGATGGGGCCTCACCAGGGCAGAGTAGAGGGGGAGGGTAACCTCATTCAGCCTGCTGGTCACACTCTTTTTAATGCACCCCGAACACATATATTAATATGTTCAGTTTGCATATTTATGAAGAAGTGCTTGGAAGTGCATCCATTGGATAATGAGAGGTAGAGATAAGGGGTTTATTGGGAAGAGAAGAAGATTGTAGGGACTTGGGAGTGGGAAGAGGAGGGGTGGTCCCTTGGGTAACCTTTACATCAATTATACATACTTAGAATCTGTGGTGGTAATTTTTTAGTTTCTCACAGATAACCTGTGGGATATGCATATGAAAATGTGTTTTAAAAAGAACCTTACACTGGAAGCAGTCTAGAAAGTTGGGGGGATATAGATGGAGGATAGGAAACACGAGAAGGCCATACCCTCCAGGTGTCATCTAACAGGCTATAGCCAGAGCCAGTAACAGATCTTAAATATCCTGACTTTATCAGGTGCCTCATCCATAAGATGCCATCTATTTAGTTAACATTGACACATTTAATATGGATATGATTTCCCAGCTTCTTCTGTGGTCCTTTAGTCTGGCACATAAACTCATGTTTCCTGTGAGTCTGAATTTTCCAGCTTCAGACGAAATTGGATATTGCTGAAATAAATACCTGAGAAAAGTATTAGTATTACTCATATTAGTATTGCTGACATTGGGCAGCTCTAAGTCTTGTCAGGACATTTAACTTACTCACTCCTAGGTTAAGAAATGAACTGGTTTTGAAAGATAACTTAGCTGTAATTTTCAAAATGGATCCTACAGGAAATTGTTCTGAACACTTTTACCTGTGGCTGGCATCATAGAGATGAGTTAAACATCTGCAAGATCCTGCTGCATTCAACAGAACGAGATAACATTAAGGTTCTGCTACTATGCTGTGTCTCAGGTTGTTTCCCAACAACCTGATGGATAGTGTAAACAGAGAATGATTTGCCTAAAATAATAAACTTTTTCTTTATTTTTTTTGGTGCAAATTATTATTTAGAAGTGTGTCTACAGGAAGCAATTAGCTGAGATTGGATATACAGTTCTTGCCAAGAGGAAATGAGAAACTGCATACATTGTTTGTGGAAGATACTCATCTGGAAATCATAATTCAATACTGTTCCTGCTGAGCAGGAAGGCTGCCTGTAATTTTGCTAGTAATGTGCTTGTAAATTTTATCCATTGACAGATAAGGCATCCCAGTGTCAATGGCAAGAGAAAGCAGCTGGACAGTGAAAGAGTGGCTGCCAAGCACACAGTAGAAGGCACTTCAGACCAGGCCACAGGAAAGAATTAAAATAACGAAGAATAAACCTAGTGTGGGAGGAAAACCTTAAACTCTGAGGAAGTGTTGGCTCAAGTCTCCATCCAAAAAAACCCCCAGCCTTTTTTATCCCCTTAAGGTCTGCAGGGTTAATCTGCTTCTTTGCTTGTCAGTGTATACTTCTTGCAGTTTGCATTTATACTTGGACATGAATAAGATATTCTGAGAGTCTCCGTGTGCACAAGTGTTGGTTGCCTGGGGTAGGTATGGTGGAATTTTGGGGGAAGAAGTTGTAAGACTTGCTTATGTTTATACCCATTGGGCCTTGAGATAAACTTCAAAGATAACATGTAGAACATTGCTTTTTGAATTCAGTAATTACAGATGTACTCCTAATGCCTGGGTTTAGTAGCAGCTTCCCAGGAGGGAATGCTCTCTCTGATGCCTGGTTCACTTGGAGGCTTGAGGAAATACTTTTTTTGTTTTAAACTTCTCAGAAGCAGATATGACTTAAGGAGGGCTTTTCTGACACAAAGCACTCTCCATACAGCCCATTTTCTGATGTATGTTAATCAAAGCAGCTGAGTGATCCCCCTATTTAACAGTGATATGAAAATAAACAAATCAGTATTTGTAAATAACTCTTTACACAGAAATCTGTATACAAGGATTTTATTTTTTATTTTTTTCAGTGCTGGGAAAAATAATCCAATCATACTGCTTTTCAACTGATTTATTTCCTACCCTGCAACTAGTAACAGTGTTTGCAAACTTCAGTCTTATCTCGTAGCATGAGAAATTATGATTGTTAGCAGCATAATCACAATATGGTCACAATATAGTCAATGTCTGTTGAACTTCTGAAGAACAAACCTTGCTTTATTTGCAGAACAATACATTTCAAGGCTAAGTATGTCTCTCAAGTGTAAGGCCAAATGAAGTATGTGTCAGCCCTCTTGGAAATTATAGACATGAAAAAGTCTAGTATTTTGGGTAGTTACTGAGCTATATAGTGTACTCTGAGTATGGCAAGGTACTGCAGTACTTAGAACTGATGATGATTTTGCTTGGAGTGTTTAATTTTGAATGCAAACCTTGGTCTTCCTCAGAAGGACAAAGAAAGAAGAAAAAGCTAAGAAAAGTAAAGCGCTAAGAAGAGAAGCAAATTTCACATCAGATAAGATATATTTTTTTCCAGTAGTTAAATAGTGCTTTATATATGCATTGTCTTTTCTTTTTCAAAGGGAAAATAGAATGTGAAAAAGAAGTTTCACTTCAGTGGGAACTAATTGTTAAACTGATTAATATGACTAATTATTAGACTGAGAACACAACTTCCAGCATAAGCTGCAACACGGATCTTTGGAGAGAATAAAATAAAGAATGTCAGATGAAAAAAAAGATACACCATGCTGAAAAGACATACCACCTTATTTTAAGCCAAATAAATTAAGGCAATTGCAGTTGCATTGATCTGGAAAACACTGCTGTTGCACTATCTTATGGATCCTTTGTAGGTGCATTTTACTGTCAAACTCATCCAAACATTCAATCTGTGTGACTTACATTTCTACCTAAAAATATGCGTGTGAGATCCTAAATAGAACTAATCTGATTTTCAGAGTAATCTGAAATTATCATCAAGGTTATGTGGATTTGGAGAAGCTTCTTGCTTGTGAAATTCAAGATACATGTTTAGGACACTAAATACAGGAATAGTAGCCCATGCTTACCAAATTTTATTTTTGTGTATGTTAGTGCTAATGTTTAACCATGCAGAGTCATAGCTATTTTTATGTAAATTAAAACAATGTCTGTGTTCCCTCATGTTGGTTTTTTTTCCATTTTATTCTCCCATTTGCCATCATACACTTCAGTTGCAACTGCTGTAAAATTTGGGCTGTTTCACTGCAGGGAGAAAAGATCTTTGGTCTCTCACAGCAACAAACTCTGGAGATAGTGATTTGCCACTAAATAGAGGTGGTAATATATTACATTTTCTTTTTCTGCTTATGATTTTCATATATTCATCAGAAACATTTTGTTCATGTCAATAAATCTCATGTTCAGTTTCCACTTGATGGAGTGTTGGCCTGTACCCCTTTGCAAAGACATGGCTGAAAAGAAGCATGGTAACATGGTAAAAGTTACATGAGATTGTAGTGAGGTCAGGGTCCATTCTCTTCTTTCAAATGACAGATGATAGGACAAGAGAAAAAGGCCTCAAGCTATGCCAGAGGAGGTTTAAATTGGATATTAGGAACATTTTTTGCACTGAAAGGGTTAGCAAACATTGGAACGCACTGCCCCGGGAAGCATTTGAGTCACTATCCCTGGACGTATCTAAAAGATGGGTAAAAAGACACGGTGCTTAGGGACATGGCTTAGTGGTGGACTTGGCAGTGCTAGGTTAACAGTTGGACTTAATGACCTTAGACATCTCTTCCAACCAAAACAATTTTATGATCCTATGAACATCCAGACAAACTCTGCCTGGACAATATTATAAGCAGTCTCGTTGGTGAAGTGTTTGGGAGATACAAAGGTAGTGGAACTGGTGACTTTACAGTCTGTGTAAAGGGAGAGACATCTGGGTGAAGGAAACCCCGGACTACTGAGAGCAGAGACATCCAACATCAGACCAAGCACCTTTTGTTATGCCTGGTTCTTCTCCATTATTCTACAGATATTTTTGTGTCTTTTGATGCCTTTACCTTGTCTAAACTTGTGGAAAGGAAGGAGAGAAAATCTGCCTGTCTTCAGGTGAGGTGGTTTCCTGATGGGATGTGTACTCCTCAGAAATAGTGCTCAAAATTTTATGGGCTGTGGGAAACATTAGTGGTCCAGAAATTTAGTGTGAATAGCATGACATTACTGATATGTTAGGAGAGATTGTGTAAGGAGCATCTTTGTCCATTCATCCGCTTCTTGTTTATGAGGAAGCATTTCTGGGCAGTTTCACTCTGGTGAAAGCACTTTCTAGTTGATCGTTGGTACAAGTGTAGTGTGTTTCTCAGGGAGGTTTCACTGAAGCTTCTTTCTTAGTTCAGGTGTGTGCCTTTGCGTTTTTCCAAAGAGGTTAAAAAAATTGACTTAGATTGAAAGTACTTGATTGTTCTTTGTACATAGATAAGAGGGAGGAGAAATGTGGGGTTAGGAATAGATACAAAGGCAATTGGGACCCATTCAATGTTTTTGGCACTTTATAGCATGTACTCTTAGCTTTACGAATTTAAACTCTTGTCTTCTTAATATAGCCTGTAGTTATTCCTCAGGGTGCTTCAATTATTGAATGCCTATTTAAAGTAACTAATAAACTATCTTTGACAGTTTTGTGATTCAAGTTATATTGGCATTAATGTAAAGCTACTGATTTTTTTCCTCTTCAGTGAATATTTTCCAATAATTTGATGAAATAAATAAATTCTTTTAATGATGAAGTTGATGTATTATTTGTATATTTGTGCTTGACTAGAAAAACGTGTTTATTTGCACAAAGTTATGTAAATTTGATACACATTAAACTGAAAATTAGACAAGTTGTGCTTTTTTCTTTTGTTTTAATTGCTGTTGTTTGGATTCTTGCAGTAGGGCTAGGCACTGTTGTAATTTAAAATGATGACAAACTCCAAATTATTGATTACAAATGTTTCATTGCCTTGCAAGCTCATTTTCAAGATGGATACATTTAATAGCAGGTCTGTATTGTGGTGTAAGTAGTACTTTGCTACAAACATGCAAAGCAATGGTTGCTATGTTTCCTATAACTGCAATTGGGAAAATTCCTTATGATGAAGCTAAAATCCCTGACAGGTGTGTTTGTATGCTATACATCATATAAGTTGCATGGGCTCTTTCCTCCATCTCCTTCCCTAAAGTAGCTCATTCTCAGACCTTTCATCAGCCTACGACAAAACTAGCAATAGTCAAAGTTGTGCAGGCTCAACTGATGGGCATTGGTAAGTATGGTAAGAACCAAGTAGATACTAAGAGCTCTAGGAGGAGATCCAGGTACTTTGCCCCTTTTGGATTAGTTTAGCATCTGTACTGGGGTGACCACCCCTGTGTAGGGGGACAGTTTGTTCCATTATGTGGCCATTATGTGACTTTCCTCTTCCTTCCTTCCTTCCTTCCTTCCTTCCTTCCTTCCTTCCTTCCTTCCTTCCTTCCGTCCTCTCTCTCTCTCTCTCTCTCCCCTTCCAGACATGGAATAGAATAAAAAGCTAGAGACAGGGACAGTAGAAAACAGGTTTGATTTAAAAAACACCATATAAGGCTATGCTGGTGTGTCAGTAAGTGGCTGGCTGTGCTTTCCATTTTTGTGCTGTCAGGAGGACATGAAACTGGTGGTGACAGCGTTTAAGAAGCACAGAAGTTGGAGTATCTGCAGGAATAAATTCTGTGCCCTCAACTTAGTTGACCAAGTTGATGGACAGGGTCTCAGTGCTTTTGGACTTGTGTTTAACTGTAGGAGCCGTTCCAAAGCAAGCACAGTCCTTGTAGAAATGTATAGGGATCAGCATTGGTCTTGTGAAATGAAGTTGAAAGAGATGGTCTCCCAGCCTAATGGTCATTGAGAAAGTCAGGAGAAGGAACTGGTGGGCAGCAGGTTTAAACGGAAAAATGTAGATCAGAAGTAAGGAGCTCATGAGAGGAAAGAAAAATCTTTTGGAAGGTTCCTTTATGAAGAAATTATATCTAGCACAGGAAAAGACAGAAGCAAAATAATGCAACTGAGTTTTAAAAATTCCATTACAGCTTTTAAAGAAGAGTGTTTAATTATCTCCAGCACGAAGCATCATTTCAGTCCTAATTATTTCCAAAGCAAAATGCAAATGAAGTAGATAAGCATCACCTGTAATGTTACTCCTGGTGGCAGAGTCAGAAACTTTCAGGTGTTTCTCATTTTCTAGAGCTATAACAAGGCTGATCTGAGAACTGCAAAGAGAAAAAAAAATTGAGAATTTTGCCTGGGTAGAAACCAAATCTAAGCTGTAATCAGCTGCTCGGGTTCTTCTGTTTGTGAAAGGTAAACTGTCTGTCCATTAAAGTTTTATTTTCCTTGTGGTGCAGATCAATAGCTCAATAATTGATTGGCTGACTAATTGAACAGCTGAATTATTGAAGATTTTAAATGTGAATTTCATGATGTGAGATTGTTAGAGACTGGACGTGTGTCAGGGGAAGTTTTAAGTAAGTGAATGGAGGTAGTCAAGTAGAGTTAGTCAAGACTCTTTACTGAAGTTAAGATTGTGCCTGTCAGTTCTTGTCCTGTATTCTCAACTTGTCCTTTCCATAAGGAATAAACCTTTTTTTCCCTCAGGCACTGGGGTCCTAGCTTTCCCACTTCCCAGTAAGTCTTGCTGCCAGCACCTCCCATCAAACACAAATTTTCACAATGTCATGATTCTGTTCAAAATTGTAAAACATGTCAGGGCCTGATTTTGCAAAAGTTTTGCTCTTTTGGGACTTGACTGAATCTTTCCTGAAATTAACAGGATTGGATTAGAAGCATAGTACTCTAGTGTTATCGGTTGGAGAAACCTGAAATTTAGTATTACCATACTTTTATTTTCCGAACTGTTCCATTTGTAATATATGTTAGTGTTAGTATCTTGGTGTTTGGCTATGTCTCCAATGTACAGCCTGCTGTTAGGAGTGGACCAAGACTTGGAATGGACTTATGAGCAATTCTGTCTTTTAAGCAATTTCAGTGATTGTTAATTTTTGTAACCCAGAGTCTGCCTGATATTCTCAGCTAGCATGCACAGTTTTTTTCTCCTAGCAGAGGGTGAAAGGGGGGGACTGTGGATGAAAACATATGGACTTCTGTTCTGAGGAACATTTATGCAAGATTTTCAGAACTCCCTCATGAGCATGCGTTAATTCCTCTCTTTTACCCGTATGAATTAGAGAGAAATTTTATGGTCTCCCTTGTATTTAGGTCAGCTTGTGCTTTCCACTACAAAGGCAATGTTTTATTTGAGAGGTCTCAAAGATGACTGTTCACAGCTCATCTTTGATGATCAGCACAGGGATTTTCTGTCTTAAAACTCACTGTTCCTTGCTCCTCTCAGAAAGGATTTGTAGCTAGAGAAAATAATTGCATATTGCAGCATAAATGGTATACTATAAGCACCACAAAGATGATAAGCCAAGAGATACATGCACACACACACTGCTAAAGGAATATCAAGTTTGCAAACTCTAGCAGTGGACAGCTAAGAAATGCCATATTTATGATGCATCAGACAGTGCACTGAGGAAGGGTAGACTCATGGGCCAGCATTTATTATTTGTATAAAATCATGTTGGTTTTTTTTGCAGTTTAGTTAAACTTTAAGCTTCCTGAAACATATATATTTACAGTGCCTTGCAAAAAACCTGAAAAAGTTAAGTCCTGCATTCTATGTTCTGTGATCATAAAGGGCAGACCTGAATTCTCAAATTAAAATACAGGAGATGATATAGTACAAAAGTAATACAAAGTGATGAATTTGCAAAGGAGTGCAGTGTTCCTGTTTGTAGTTAGTGATGTAGGCACTTCGGTGCTAATTAGTAACAGATTATTTGCTGGACTAACAAGTTTGTTAATTAAAGTATGTGAAAAGTGAATAATTTTGTAAAATTCATTTATTCATTTTGCAGATTTCCTTCTGGGAACTTTCTAGTTAGGGGATTAGAGATTAAAGGAAGAGTAATTGAGAACTGAATTGTGTTGGGAAGGATGATAAATGTAATAGGGAGTCATAGTTTGTTTTGGGACAGTTTTAAATGGAAGTTTTGTTATATTAGATAAGGGATCACAAAATCCCCATTTAATATCATGTAAGGGATTCTAACATAGTATCAAATCCATAGTAACTTCGACATAGAGAGGTTGCTGTATTGACTGTATTATAGACATGAAGCTTGCTCTTATTTGGCCTGAAGACATGTAATTCTTTCTCCCCATCAGAGTCCACGGTGCTGGCTTTCAGTGAGCGATGAAGGAAAGGGCAGAGAGTATTCACCTGGGTGCTCCGGCACCTCCTGATTTTTGAGTACTATTGGATTGCTCTTGTCTGTAATCTTGTGAAACAGCAGCTTCATGAGAAGTATGCAGGGCATACTGTAAATGAGGAGCGTTCCACAATCCAGTTCTGAACACAGAAGAGAAAATGTCTCCTGAGAACTGACACTAAAAGGACATTTTTATGTTAGAATTGGAAGCTTTGTGGGGCTCTCTTTATTACCTCATATTGATAGGGTGCACAGCACAGCAAATGTCTTGCTCATAGGCACCATTGCAGTAACGGTGATGCTGCTGATAATGACAGCAGAAGCCCAAGAGTGAAATTAAGTTGGAATTTCTGCTCACTCCTTCTGTCACAGTGTGTTCTTGAACAGTCAGCTGAATTCCTAAAGGACTTTTGTATGAAGCACAGTGGATACCAACAGATTTTTTTTCTGGTTTTCTCCCTTATCAGCCCTCTAAAAGGCGTTGCAAAAACTAAACAAACACTTAGGAAATGCTGATATTTTTACAGAAAATTCAAATGGCATGGTGGTATGATTTCCTTTGCAGTTTCTGTTTGGCAAAATTATTGGCTTGCCTTCATGGAACATAGGACATGTAAGATAAGGGTGAAAAATAAGAAATCAGATTGTTTCTCTGTGCTAACTCATGCTGGGGGTGTTCTTGCTATATGCTAGGCATGACTTTGTGACAAACATCTTATTTAATTCAAGTTGCATAATTTGCACTATCCTACTGAAAGGCATTTCAGTGCAGAAGGGCATCCATTGTAGAAAGGAGCACAGTAACAGCTAGCCTTGTTTAAGTTCTATGTGTTCCATCCAGAAAAGTCCTCTGAGGGAAAATCTATCACTCTTATAAGACTTGGGTGTATTTTATGAGTCTTTACATATCTTATACCTCACTGTAAAACTCTGTATGTTCTTAATAAAGAACATAGAAAATTAAACAGCTATAATATGTTTTGTTGTTGAAGGAAGATCTGCTAATAAGGTTTGTAGTCTGGGAAAAATTCATGTTTCATTCCAACATTGATTTAATAGTTCCTCAAGTAGATAGGTCATGTCAATTTAAATATGGAAATTATAAATTATTATATGAAGATTTAGATAGATAACTTCATTCATAAACATCAAAGCCAGAAGCTGTTTGTGAAGACTGCACTATAGGGATGAAGGCCGCAACTGGTAGGAAGTTTTCTTCGTAATCTTAGTAAGATTACTTCTTAGTAATCTTTTCTGATTTTTTAAAAATCCAGTTGTTCCCACCCCCTTACATGGTTAGAAAAAATTAGACACTGCAGACATCCATAAGTTCCCATGAATTGTAGACCCCAGTTCCTCTCCTCTCCTCTCCTCTCCTCTCGGTTGTAGGTCTTAAGAGACCATGGAGTGTTACGGTTTTCTTTACTGGCAGAAGTCATAAAACACTCACTCATTTAGGAATTCGGAGAACAGCATTCCTGCTAGTGATCTTTCTATGGACACCTCTAGAATTTATGAAAACAGACAAAAATCATTGTTGTATGTGCTCAATCATGGGTAAAAATTCTGACCTTGGTCACTGGCCTCATATTAAAAAGCTGAACTTTGCTGCTAGAGAGCTGTCCAGAGAGCAAGAATTCTTCTTTGTGACTTTCAAGGTTTGGCCTTTTGTTTTCCTTCCAATGCATGTTTTTACTAGTGCATGACCAAAAACCTTTCAAGTGCTGTTTGGAAACAGAATTATGATTTTGCATTTTGGTTTGCAGCCAGGACCATTTAATGGAGGAAGGTTTCTTACATTCCACTAGTTGCTCTCTCTTGTTTAGCACTGGCTTCAAAACCCTTTCCTGATGAGTCTTCCATATATCTATGATATATTTCATTCTCAAAAAAGCAACCTAATAGTTCTGCTCTTTACAGTCCAGACCTTTGTAACAGGATGAATTGTTATGTTGGAAAGAGAAATCCATGGAGATAAGAACATTTTGGGTTATTTTGCTTTATTCTTAAGATGCAAAAGAAACTATTTGCAACAAACTCCATAAGGAATAATACATGTGTTTCTGAAAAGCTAAATACTTCCCATTAAGGTGAAACATAAATGTGTGGAGAATAAAAAAGTCCTGGTGTAAAAGAAGGGTAAGAGAAAGAAGTGGATCAAAACTACTTTGTTATTGCTACTTTGAATGCTCTATTTCTAGAAGCTTGACAGAAGCGCTAATTAGTATCTAAATGCATGTCAAAGAACAGGTCTGTTACTTGAAATATGTAATTATCTGTATTACCAGTATATCTAATTGACAATTAATAATTTGTGGTATGTATAGGTAGATCATTGAGGTAAAATATATTACTTGTCAGATTAGCAATGAAAATTCTTTGAAGGTCTGCTATGCAGGTCCAGGAATGTATTACAGAATAATATATTTGGACTGAAACTACACTATTTCAGTAGTTTTGTAAGTATTAAAAAAGTGTATGTTTCCATATTTCACGGAATACCCATGTAATGGTATTTCAGTGTTGGAAAAGAATATCACAGAATTATTTTCTGTTGAATCAGGCATGAAAATTGTTGGACTGTAAAAAAATGATGTCTCATCATAATATGTACCTGAGAGCATCTCCCCCAAGATTATTACGTATTATATATTCTTCATGGTGTTGCTCAGTGTTTAAATGTCACAGCATTCCCCCACTCTTTTGGTGTGACAAAGCTTTAATCCTTCAGATGTACTGCCAGAGGAGCTGTGAGTGGAAATCTAGTATAAACACACTTGTGCTAGTTTTGAACACAGTAGCTCAGGCACTGGTAGCTGTCTAACTATAGCTTAGACCAGGATATGTGCCAGATAGATAGCTTCTAGGCAATCTGGGTTGTGCCTTGTGTTGCCACAGCTGGAATGCTGATATAGGCCTGTTGTAGAGCTAAGTACAAGAGGTAGCTACCCAGACCTGTCTGCATTTCATTTCTGTCACAGCATGGGCTAGTCTATGCCTATGGTTTAGGAACGGATATTTTGGACTAAGCGTTGACTAAACTAGACTGAATCATTTAGGTTATTCTTCCTCCATATGATGTAATCCTTTCAGCACACCAGTGTTAGCCACATTATGCCCGGATCTTGAGTATTCAGTGTATTTTCTGGACATAAGAAACTGGGGAGGTTTTTTTGGCAATATTATTGTTTGTGAAGCAGTTGATCAAGCAGGACCTCTGAATTAGTCCTGAATATGGGTGCAGACATTTCTCTTCCACAGTCAGGGAAAGAGATGAAGGAAATGAGTGCCATGAGGAAATGATAAAGAAATGAGATGTGGTGGCAAAAACTCATTACCACTAACCAGAGCTATATATTTATGCACTTTTTTATATGCTTAATCCACAAGGTATGGAATACAGCAACTAAATTGTTGCTACTTATATTATTCCACAGTCGTTGTTAACGGAGTTGCATTCTCTTTCTGTGCTGGTCTTGAGAGAAAGTCTTTCTATTTTTAGTATTCAAGAAAGCTACAGCTTTCTTCTAAAATGAAATAGCTATATCCAGTATTGTTCCTAAACCTTTGGGTTCCCCCAGGCTTTCCTTAGAGAGCCTTTTCTGTCTCTGGAGAGACATTCCCTGTGCTTCAGCCTTTAGACAGAGGTGGTATTGTTATGCTTACTTAATACTTGACCTATTATCAAAGAGCATGTTTGGCTTTCTGCAGCACATGCTGGGATGGGGTCACTGGGTCACATGAAGGTCAGAGTAATACCTGCCAAGATGGTCTACTGAGGTGGATGTACACATACGTACATAGTCTAGCAGAGGGAACTATGAGAAAGGAGTATTCAAGACTGGATTACTAAGAGAAAACAACTCACCTAGCCTCCATTGAACATAGGACTTCTTATGACTCCCACTTGCCTAAAGCTACTCCTGCATCACTTTCCTTGAAAACGTGTAGTGAATTGATAGCATCTGTCAGAATGAATCAGCAGGTATCAGTTAGCTGCTCCTGAAAGGCTCATGCATTAAGACTCATGCTAATGAGAGAGCTTGGCTGAAGATCCCTGTCTCCTGTTAGTGGTCTTTTTTTCTGCTTTTCTCCCTACTGTGAAGAAAAAAAGAAACAGCATAATGGTATTGCTAAAGGTAAAGTTGAAATGGTAGCTCTATTTGCCAGAGCTGTGTGTGTTACCCTTAATCCACACAAAGTGTCTGTTGACATCACTGGCATTCACAGAGGTCGAAGGTGATGCAGACTTTCATGCTCTTTACAGTAGTTAGCAACTTTTCTGAGAATAGGATCTTCTGGGTTACAGATCCTCAGATGTAGCCTAAGATGTGTATCAGAAAGATCCATACAAAATTTTAAAAAATTTGTTGAACGACATATGTTCAAATATTGCTTGAACAGATCTTCTCTACTGACATCAGCCTTGTATGCAATTATGGTTGTGTCATATTACCATCGAAAATGCCAGTGTGACCCGTGCATGCATCTTCTACTAAATTATTATTATTTATCATCCTATTACTACCATAAATGGAATGTAATCTGAGTTCAGTATAGCAGATAAAATTCTCCTGAGCATGAGTTTTGTGGTTGAATTTCTTCCTTGATTTTGTATCTTTATAAATAAACAAAGACAAGTTCATGTTTCAGATCATCTTTCAGAAGTCACGTGGTGTAGGATTCATTTTACCTAACCTTAGATATTTATAACATTAAACTCTGTCCCAAGCTAGACCACTCTGAGCTCTCTTCGTAGTTAGTGCAAATGAACAGGTAATTTGAGGGCAGGGTTCATGTTGATGTACATTAGATATCCATCGTGGGCTGAAGTGAGTAGTGTTCCAGAAATCCCCCTCTCTGTAGGACCAAAGAGATTAGATTATGTTTCAAATACAGACTTTTTTTCCGTTCCTCATCAGTCTAGTGTCTGTGGATCCATGCCTTTCCTGTAAACACCTACTAGTTTGCCAATAGTTAGTGTCTGATACTGGATTCATGCCCATGACATGTTCTGAAGAGATATATAAACAGTAGTGTTGGCCCAATTACACTGCATGAGATACTGGTCCACCTCACACAGTAGAACCGATATCCACTTGAAATTTTTCACATTTAACTGATGATGATGTGGTTTCAAAAAGAGGGACATTTCCATAGATGCCATTTGTGTAGAAGGGTGATGTGTGTAAACTGAACCTACCACTGTACAGCATTCTTACAGAACACAGCCAAACCATGTGACAAAAGCTGTAAGCTTCATAGCTAAAATCTGATTAATTTCCTGTCACACTGCTGTATTGTTCCTCCTCTATGCTACTTGATCAGTCTGCGTGGAATAGCAGTGTTGATTTTGTTAGCAAGAGTTTCCATTCTCCTTCCTTCCAAGCAGCCAGATCTTGTACTATGAACAGAGAGATTTTACGCTGAAACTAGACCAGTTCTTTATTATGTGTCTTTGTCATTAAATAGTAGTCTTGATATCTCCAATATATCAAAGATATCTCAATGATAGTGATTCAATGATCTCTTTTTTAAAAAAAAAAAGGTTAAAAATAAAGTTTCCATTTCTAAAACAAGTCTGTCAAGGAAGCACTTGCCCTCATCAGCACAAAGTACCACCTTTTGTGCAATGAAGGATGAATAGTTTTCATTTAGAGATAGTAAGTATGATCTCTGAATTCAAACTCCAGAAAGTAAGAGGGAAAGATGGCTAAGTAAAACTATTTTAGAGACAGACAACCTAGTATTTTTACCTGGAGTCTAAGGTGAAATACTGTGCAATGTTAACACTTACTTCTTTTTACATGTTAGTATTGGGGGTTTGGAAAACACAATTAATGCTATTTAGTATTTTAAAATCTTGTTAGAGGTTCTAATCATACATGCTTTAGATTAGTTGTTCCTCAAGGTCTGTGATTTTCAGTTTCATTTTTACAGTCTTTATCCATCTTCCATTGAAAAAGGTGGTACTATACAGAAGCATAATTCGATTAAAGATGTTTTATTTTCTGTAAATTTGCCAGAATATTGGTGCAGTTGCTGTTTATGGACATAGACAATAGGAGTATTTTCATCTTTAATTGAAGTCTGTAGCACCTAAAGATACTCAGCTCATCTTCTAATTAAGTCAGATATAAGTAACCCCCTTTCTGTTTAGAAAGATTATCAAGCTGAATTTATTAGTTGTCCTTAATTCTTACCTCTTCCAAAAGAAAAAGTAAATGGCAAACACATTACCAGGAATTAACTTTCTGTAGATCAACAAACATTAAATGGAACCAGACTGTAAGAGTGACAAGCCCATTTCCATTGCAGCAAAATTTCTGTTGTCAGGGCACTTGTATGAGTTTTGCACAAGTGTTTTTTGTAGAGTATTTCCCTCACCACATTCTTGGAAAACAGTAAAAATGGACAACTTCTCTGCAGCAGCATACATTCACCTGGGCAGCTGATAAAAACCAGAAATGAGTAGCTCTAAGCATAAATAGCCTTTCAATGACTTCTATCTCTGACTGCTCTGTCCTGATCCTTGATAAAGACTTACAGAAAATAATCTTTGATGAAGACTAAAATTTGTGATATGGATTAATAAAATCAAAAGCTCAATTGAGATATTGTTTTCATGATCATATCTAGTTTTCCTCATATACTGTCTTTGCTATACCTTCCCTCTTTTGTTGATGAAATCTACTCCTTCAGTTTACCTAGTCAATTAGTTTAGTCTCAGCCTGCACTTAATTTGATGTTTGTTGTATTGTTATGATATCTGAAGAAGGGCTGATGTTCCCCAAGAGATGTCCATGTTTTTGCAATTATATCACTTAGTCTAATAAAGAAATATAACCTCTCCCTGAAAATCTTCCATTAAAGGTGCTTGTTACCACCTAATGGCAACAACTTCATTTTCTTTCAGAAAAGGTTTTCTTCTCGAGCTCTAACCTAAATGTCATTTGATGTAATTTAAACCTCTTAGTCCTCTTTATGTGTTCAGTGGTTAGGATATGGGAAAGAAGCTTTCATTTGCATCTTCTAAGAAGACGGAGAAAATAGTTTCTAGTTAAGAAAATCATATTTATTTCAGATTTTATGGTGCTTAGTGTAAAGCATTGAAGGTTGCAAACTTGAAGCTATCTGTTTCCCAAATGGCAAACATCTCAGCTTAGTCTGACAGATAACCTAACTTTCAGAGTATCAAGTAAAGCTTAAGCAACAGCCAATGCAATTTCTTTTGTGTATACCAACAAGGAAACAGCCTCATTAACTATGAAATGCTGGATGAGAGAGAGACAGAGAAAGAGAAATGTGGGAGGTTGTGCCAAGAAACTATCAAGTTGAAGATGGACAAAGTGAATGGGGTACTCTATAAACCAGACACAAATACATAGGTCGTAAAGACATATATCTAGTCTGCTACACAAAGAATGCCATGAAGTGGGTAGAGTATTCAGCATTCTGGGGTAATTAGTAAAATAGAAATGTATCTGATAAAGGAGAAAATTACACTCTAATCTACAAGTGCATTAGTCAATGTTCATGAACATGAAGTATCTGCAGATTCTGCCATAGTGAGATCTATGTAGTGCAATTTATTGCTTTCCAAACTTAATTCCCTTTTATTTCAATGAATATTCGTGTTATTCAGACACTGTTCTCTCCCTCCAAAAACCCTAAAGTAAGCATGCTGGAAATTAAAAGTTTGAATATGCAGATAGTTGCCTATAGGAATTCCTTCTGGATTGAAACTTGACATAACTTCATATAATAAAACTCTACTTTGCCTTTTATTGTGTAACACCAGTAGATAAATAAGGGGAGAAAGAATGAAAAGAAAAATCATAAAAGAAGAAAAGGAAAGAAAATATTAAATCTAAATTATTTCTTGAAATTCTGTCAGTGAGTTGTCTTACATACAGATTATTAATAGATCTGATCAAAGGAAATCCATTGTGAGAATCTAGTAATCTATAATGATTAGATGATAACTCCACGGAAGACAGCAGCATATTCCACTGCACTGAACACAATGAGGAATATTACAAAATCTGATGACAAAGATTAATTCTAGTTGTTATCCTAAAGGATGTTTTTCAGCTGTTGCTATTTCAAGGAGAGAGTGATTCATTTTCCTCCATGGGAGCTAGAGTGGCTTTCTAATATGATAATGTCTGATTTTTTTGCTCCTTTGGTTTCCTTAAAAAGCTGTGGCTCAGCTCGTCTGATAGTGGAGAGTCAAAAGTAGTCTGCTTTTTTTTAAAATTTTTTGTGCAGTTAAAAAAAGTCTTAATCTAGTTATAGCAGAAGATTTTAAAAGCAATGTTATTAAAGCTGCAATTATGCAGCAGCATGACTGAAGACAGTATTTGGAGGGCTGAGGTCTCCACCTCTTGTGCTGGTGTCATCAGGACTATGTAAGTGGCCATACCTACTATTATTACATAAATTACATGTCCCTAAGTTACATAGCTACTTAGGGACTGAGGCATTGTTTTCAGATCATGTGTAGTGGAGATGTTGTTTGAAAATGTGGCAGTGGAATTCATTAGGCAGTTGTCCAAACTGCAGTAATAAAGTCATGGAAGATCATAAGCCAAAACTGCCCTCTGACTTTGGGTGCTTCTATTTTGAGATGTTCAGTTGAATGGGCATGCTACGCATAACTTTTCAAGTTGTTGAGTGTTTGAGTGTGTTAAGTACTCATTTTGGTTATTTTTTAGAAATACTGATCACTCATAATTTTCCGTGAAGGTTGCAGCTCCTCAGGTGGTGGGAGGGGAGCATATTCTCAGAAAGGAAACCCATTGCAGAAAGGAAACGAACTGTTCTCTACCAGAAAATTGAACAGCATGTGGAAAGCTCATGCAAACAAAAATTAGCTGCAAATGAGGGGACAGATGGGCTTGGCAGCCTATCCTTAAAATGTCATCCAGAGGAAAAAAAAAACACTCTTAAGTTGGAGTGCATGTGAATGGGAATGGGAGATTATTGGAGATTTGATGCCCAGTGTATTTGTTTTTTTGAAAAAAGAGAAAAGCTTTATGCTGCATTTCCCTTATTTTTTGACAACTGGTTGAAATTTTCTTGCAGGTAGAAAATTGAACTGCAGGTAGAAATGAATCCAAAGATTTCCCTTTTTTTCATATCGCACTTATGGTTCTCTGACCTGAAGAACACAGTAACTGGTTGAGAAGTTCATCTTCAGAGTTATTGACCAGCTCTGGCTGCTATCGTGTATATCTAGCATTCAGTTGTCCGTGCTAGGCATCTACCTGAACAACCCGAGATGTAGGATCACTCTAGAAAATGGAATTTTTTATTCTTGTGGTTAACCTTATGTGGCAGGTTGATCTTGACTGGCTGCTGGATGCCCACCAAGCCACTCTATTACTCCCTCTCCTCAACAGGACAGAGGCAGAAAGTGCAATAAAAAGCTTGTGCGTCTAGTAAGGAGAGGGAAATCACTCAGCAATTACTATCACAGGCAAAATAGACTTGAATTTGAGAAATTAATTTAATTTATTGCCAGTTAATAGCAGAGTAGAATAATGAGAAGTAAGAACAAATCTAAAAACACGTTCTCCCTACCCCTCCTTCTTCCCAGGTTCAACTTTACCCCCAACTTCTCTACCTCCTACCCCCTGAGTGGCTCAGAGGGATGGGGAATGGGGCTTGTGGTCAGTTCATAATGCTTTTTCTCTGTCAGTCTTTCTCCCTCATGCTCTTCCCCTGCTCCTGTGTTGGGTCCCATCTATGGGATACAGCTCTTCATGAACTTCTCCTGTGTGGGTCTTTCCCACTGTCTGCAGTTCTTCAAAAACTACTCCAGCATGGGTTCTTTCCACAGGGTACAGCCCTTCAGGAGTGAACTGTTCCAGGTTTGTTTGCCCACAGGGTCACAGGTCTTGCCAGAAGACCTGCTCCTTCATGAGCTCTCTATGGGCCACAGTTCCTGCCAGGAGCCTACTCTGGTAGTGGTTCTCCAGGAGTCACAGCTTCCTTCAGGGCACATCCATCTGCTGAAGTGTGGGGTCCCTCCCAGGCTGCAGGGTAGATATCTGCTCCATCATGGTCCTCCATGGGCTGCAGAGGGACAACCTGCTTCACAATGGTCTGCTCCATGGCCTGCAGGGGAATCTCTGTTACAGCACCTGGAGCACCTCCTCCCCCTCTTTCTTCACTGACGTTGGTGTCTGCAGTGCTGTTTCTGTCACATATTCTCACTTCTCTCCCAGCTGCTGTTGCACAGCTTTTTTACCCTTTCTTAAATATATTATCACAGAGGCACCAACAATATCACTAATGATCCCATCTTTGGCCAGCAGGATGTCTGTCTTGGAGCAAGCTGAAACTGGGTCTGTTTGACATGGGGGCAGCTTCTGGTGTTTTCTCACAGAAGCCACCCCTTCAACAACCCTGCTCCCCAAACCGTGCCACATAAACCCAATATATCTTAGCTCTTATTCCATCCATATTGATACTGTCCAAATCTCCAATAAGAAAACACCAATAAGAATTGCAAGATATAACAACATACAAAGCAACATAATTTAACTGTTGTGTATGTGTAACATGCCATTATACAACTGCTGTGCTTAGTTTGTGTGCAAAAAGCAGTAAACTGCAAAA
>VXBJ01002028.1:132387-184118 GCA_013400055.1 Nycticryphes semicollaris | reverse complement strand
GTTCTCTACCAGAAAATTGAACAGCATGTGGAAAGCTCATGCAAACAAAAATTAGCTGCAAATGAGGGGACAGATGGGCTTGGCAGCCTATCCTTAAAATGTCATCCAGAGGAAAAAAAAAACACTCTTAAGTTGGAGTGCATGTGAATGGGAATGGGAGATTATTGGAGATTTGATGCCCAGTGTATTTGTTTTTTTGAAAAAAGAGAAAAGCTTTATGCTGCATTTCCCTTATTTTTTGACAACTGGTTGAAATTTTCTTGCAGGTAGAAAATTGAACTGCAGGTAGAAATGAATCCAAAGATTTCCCTTTTTTTCATATCGCACTTATGGTTCTCTGACCTGAAGAACACAGTAACTGGTTGAGAAGTTCATCTTCAGAGTTATTGACCAGCTCTGGCTGCTATCGTGTATATCTAGCATTCAGTTGTCCGTGCTAGGCATCTACCTGAACAACCCGAGATGTAGGATCACTCTAGAAAATGGAATTTTTTATTCTTGTGGTTAACCTTATGTGGCAGGTTGATCTTGACTGGCTGCTGGATGCCCACCAAGCCACTCTATTACTCCCTCTCCTCAACAGGACAGAGGCAGAAAGTGCAATAAAAAGCTTGTGCGTCTAGTAAGGAGAGGGAAATCACTCAGCAATTACTATCACAGGCAAAATAGACTTGAATTTGAGAAATTAATTTAATTTATTGCCAGTTAATAGCAGAGTAGAATAATGAGAAGTAAGAACAAATCTAAAAACACGTTCTCCCTACCCCTCCTTCTTCCCAGGTTCAACTTTACCCCCAACTTCTCTACCTCCTACCCCCTGAGTGGCTCAGAGGGATGGGGAATGGGGCTTGTGGTCAGTTCATAATGCTTTTTCTCTGTCAGTCTTTCTCCCTCATGCTCTTCCCCTGCTCCTGTGTTGGGTCCCATCTATGGGATACAGCTCTTCATGAACTTCTCCTGTGTGGGTCTTTCCCACTGTCTGCAGTTCTTCAAAAACTACTCCAGCATGGGTTCTTTCCACAGGGTACAGCCCTTCAGGAGTGAACTGTTCCAGGTTTGTTTGCCCACAGGGTCACAGGTCTTGCCAGAAGACCTGCTCCTTCATGAGCTCTCTATGGGCCACAGTTCCTGCCAGGAGCCTACTCTGGTAGTGGTTCTCCAGGAGTCACAGCTTCCTTCAGGGCACATCCATCTGCTGAAGTGTGGGGTCCCTCCCAGGCTGCAGGGTAGATATCTGCTCCATCATGGTCCTCCATGGGCTGCAGAGGGACAACCTGCTTCACAATGGTCTGCTCCATGGCCTGCAGGGGAATCTCTGTTACAGCACCTGGAGCACCTCCTCCCCCTCTTTCTTCACTGACGTTGGTGTCTGCAGTGCTGTTTCTGTCACATATTCTCACTTCTCTCCCAGCTGCTGTTGCACAGCTTTTTTACCCTTTCTTAAATATATTATCACAGAGGCACCAACAATATCACTAATGATCCCATCTTTGGCCAGCAGGATGTCTGTCTTGGAGCAAGCTGAAACTGGGTCTGTTTGACATGGGGGCAGCTTCTGGTGTTTTCTCACAGAAGCCACCCCTTCAACAACCCTGCTCCCCAAACCGTGCCACATAAACCCAATATATCTTAGCTCTTATTCCATCCATATTGATACTGTCCAAATCTCCAATAAGAAAACACCAATAAGAATTGCAAGATATAACAACATACAAAGCAACATAATTTAACTGTTGTGTATGTGTAACATGCCATTATACAACTGCTGTGCTTAGTTTGTGTGCAAAAAGCAGTAAACTGCAAAACCAAATCTATTAGTGTTCATGGTGTAATGAATCCAATAACAGTTTTTAAATGAAGAACACAATAAAACCAGCCAAAAAACCAAGCAAACAAATAGACAAAAAAGTACCCACTGAAAAAAAAACAACCCAAAAAACCCCAACAAACCACTCAAAACACCCAGAACAACCCAACAGATAAGAGCTAAAGGAATTTTCTTTTGCATTTACAGAATTCAGAGGTGAATACTTACTGACTGCTGAGGTCAGTTCCTGCTGTAGAGTCCACATCAGTGTTGGTAATAAATAACAGATGTTTCTGCTCAGTAAGTATTCATTAACAGCACCTTCATAGCCAGTCATCCTTGACTATGTAGACAATTTTCTACATTTCGAAAAGATGCTGTTAAGATGGAGTAGCCGATGGCCTAGTAAGTCAAAGTATCTGAAGAGTGGGTGCCAAAAAAATAATTTCCTATGGGTCGTCAGAACTAATTTTGTGATAAGAGCACAAAAAAGGGTGAAGAGCTGCTTTGCATGGAAAGGATCAAAAGGTAATGCTGGGAGTCATGTTCTGTCTTGACCCCAGGTATATACAGACTGTTTTGTCTGCATAATAGGCAAGCAAAGCCATGGCCTATTCTCAGGACTCGTGTTCCTTATTTTCTATTCCTCAAAGGATGGAAAGTTGCAGGATATACCATGGAGCCTCGAATGGTAGACTTGAAAATAATACCATATGAGAGTGATGTTGGTGGAGGAGAATGAGTTGACAGGGCCTGGAAGAAGTATGAGCTGAAATATTTGTTTTGGTATTGCATATATTGAAAGCTCTGAGGGTTATCAAAGCAATTCAAATCAGTGCTGACTTCTCCCATTACTTCATGCATCACTTATCAGGTTCTTTTCTCAGATTTGAAACAAGTTTTTTTCTTCTATTTGTATATCTGCATTAAGATTGTGCACCATTTGGCTTTTAATAAGGAATGTAACTTAAAATGAGACTTTGAATGGATAAGGAATAGTTTAAAGTCTGGCAGATTTGTAAGGAATTCCCACCAGAGAGCTTCAAAGTAGTAGCTACTGGCAGCATAGAGGCTGTCACTAATTCTTCATACACAGGCTGCTTGTAACTTAAATTTTCTATTACTAAGAAAGCTATTTTTACATAAAATCAGAGCTTTTCTGTGTGCTGTAACTAGAACAAAACCTACTGCATTAGTTAATTCTATCTGAATAGTAAACTGAAGAAGTCAGAAGAAAAAGAATAGAAAGAAACATTTTCTGGCTTTCTGTCTCCAAGGGGGAGAGAACCTTTCGGGCGGTTTCATCGTCTTGCTTATTCCTTAATAATGGGCAGCGTGCACCTAAGTAAATCCATACAGCTTACTTCAGGCACACCTTTAATTAAATATTGGATGGTCCATATTTAAACGTGGCTATATGTATGTAAAGCTTTAAAACATACAATAACTCCTCAAGCTAAAATTTTTCTAGATACTAGATTTTTTCTGTGATAAATATAAGCAAGACTAGTCAGGCATATTATTTCCTATCCAGATTGTCAAATGATATAGAAAAGAGTTCATATTTGGTAAGGCAGTAACTGAAAAGGGCATAATAATAAATAAATTACAAACTACAGCTAATGCAGTGTACCAACTTCTTCTGGATATTTCTTTAGGCATAGCTCTGATCTATTCATCTTACAATAAGCTTTGCTACAGATTGGTGTATATTTATGAGCCTGATCAAATCCATTCATATTAATAAGAAAACATTTAAATATGGTCCTTTAAATTAGTCTACACCATCACTTTTTGCCCTTTCTCTAAAAAACAGTTGCACAGAATTTATAGAAGTCTTAATTTACTGAAATTTGTATGTTGAAGAGGAATATGGGGTTTTTTTTGCAATGAACCAACAATTTCTTAAGACATTGTTCAGAGTATATTTTCTCTTCTATTTTTTTAGCACAAGACAACAATGGCTCATAGAAAAGCTTTGAAGCCTGGAAACAAAGTGTTTAAAACTAATTTATGACTGGGCTCTGGAAATCCAAATTTAAAATTATTTTTTATGGCTAATGATAAAATTACAAGATAGAGCTGCAAGTACCTTGACTCCTGGCTCAGAAACCTCAGTCTTGATGACTTTGTCTTATTCTCTGTTACCTACAGCCAATCCAATTACTTTCCAAAGTTGCTCAAGTCTCCTGGTGGTTTGGATTCACTAACACACTGATGGCTATATCAGTTTTTTTCCATTCATTTATATAATAGACTCTGGCAAGTATGTTGAAGTTGCCTAGAAAGATGTAATTTCTAAGTGACCAGTTCAAATTTAGCCGTAACAACTGTGTTGTGTGCAACATGGAATTTTGTAGGTGTCAGGCTGGAGAAGGAATAATATTACCTCTTTGGTGAAAATGCAGAAGGATAAATGCTGCCTGCAAACAGATGTCTGTGAATTTTGATAGATTTGCTTCTGTTTAAAGACCTTTTTCATCACCTCAGAATTTAAGAAGCAAACTCTTTATACCTGTATCAAAGAGGCAATTTCTGCAGTGGTGTTCTACTAAGGGGATGCATGCATTGGTGCAATGTGTACTGATCCTAGTAAAATTTGAGGGGAGCTAAGTCTTCAATTCTCCTAGGCTCTTCAGAAAGTGTAGGTTGTCTACCACCTGATGCTTCTTAATGACTCACCTGAAGTTAATAGGTAGCAGCCTCCAATGGGTGGATTGCACATGGTACTTGGCTGTTCTCTCTGAAAACATTGTGCTGGGTTAAGGGGTTGGGACGTTAAACTTGATAGCTTTAATCTTTTAACTTTGTATATGCAGATAGAGTTTCCCTAAAGAAGTCCACTGCATGAGGAGTTTCCTGCTAGGAAAAGCAATGCTTTTCAAGTAAGACTTATCCATATCACCTGTCCTGGACCTGTGTTGCCCTCTACAGTAGGACCTGTGTGGTGTTATCAGCTCTTGCTGTGAACATCTTGGTATATTTTCTAGGGCTCTTCACCTCCCAGATTCATATGATTAGATAAGAACCTCAGATATAATATTTTTGAAAGTGCATGGCTAAGCTTTTAGAGATATTGCAGAAAGACTGTAAGCCGGACCTAGGCTTAATCCTAAAAGTTCAGATGCAAAACACAGCAATCCCCAAACTTTTAAAGTAACACATTGTATGACTTCCATATTTGTTAGGGGAGTTTGAAGCAGAGAATAGGATAAAGGCTCAGACCAAAAAGCAGCAGAGGAACAGTGGGTAAGTCTTGAGTACAGATCATAGGTACAAATTGGGGGTTCATCTTTGAGAATAGAACAGAACAAAGGCAGCCAGAGGCATTGTAATCTTCATGATGTTTATGTGCTTGTTTTGCTCCAGAGCAAAATAAGTGGATCCCTCCGGAGGAAGGGCAGAACCTGCAGGAAACATTGTTTGAAGTCCTCCCAAATCTAATGTTTTGGTAGAAAGTTAATTCACTCTGTTTTAGTCTCTTTTATTACAATTGTATTTGCTTTTTTTTTTTTTTTTTTTAAGCTGCCATTATATTACTAAAAGATCCAGTCATTACAGGAAAAGCAGCCAAGCAGCCATCCCATGTGCTGTCTGCTAATCCAGTGTATTATGCTTTCTTCAGAATTAGTGTTTATAGATTCAATCCCTCAGCACACAGCTAGTAAAATATGAGTAATGATTTCCCGCAGCTTTTTTTTTTGTGAGGTGGAGCTGGCTGATGAAGCTTCACAGGAAAGAAAGGTAGCTTCTAATACTGTCCTTCCACTGACAGTCAGTAGTGTCCCACAAAAGTAGGAGATGAGCTTTCCACCCTATCTTCTACTCCAGATCTTAGAAGAAATCATCCAAATGTCTTGTACTTCAGCCAAAAGAGTAGGCGTGGCTGAGTGACCATCCCTTTTAGTCTCCTGGTCCATGCTCCCTGCTATGAATTGACTCCCAGAGATTGCCCTCTCTGTCCTGCTGTCAAAGCTTTCATCAGTCAAGCCTTCTCCCTGCCTGCCCCTCATTTAAAGGTTGAAGGTGCTCCAGGTTGTGCTCTGCCTGTTCAGTTCAAAGAATGGTCCAAGCTAGAGGGGTACAGGTCACAAAAGCACAGCCTGAGGGCCAGGCTGGAGGTGCAGCACAGCTCAGCATAGCATGGGCTTGCACCTGCTCAGGTTAGTTGTTATGTGGTCACTGATTCTTTGGTGGTCTCCCACTCAGGATCACTACATTCCACCTGTTGACACAGAATTTATCTTTCCCAAAGATATTGTAAGTTACAGATTGCATTACCAACATAAGGGTTTCTCAAGCCCCAGGAACAAGGCTCAATAGATCAGACATGGCCTGATCAAGAATACTAATTCCTCAAATACAATGTCTTCTGCAAGACTCCCAGTATAGCACCTGGACTTTCAAGCAGTTGTGGACAGAGCTCTGTACTAGGATGACATGGGCTACCCTAGGCTGCAACTGTTGTCACAGGTTTTCAGGAAGATGACTCCCTTCTTTTGGAATTTGATGTGGCACTGATAATAGACCTCTCATGCCTGGTGGTAACCATGAGGCGGCAGTGTCTTGTTATTTCACTGGTTTTAGCTGTTGCTATATGGGCTCTTGGGCCTCTTGTGGTCCAGGATGATGGGTAGTGTCATTTCATGTGCACCCCATGCAGAATTACAGTGGTTCTCAGGCACTGCAAAGGTTAATTCTGCCATTGGGAGAGACAGCAGTAGGAAAGGAAGGGGAGTAAAAGAGGTCATTGGAAGAAACAAGGGCTTCAAATTAGCAATACGGAAAAAAGGTACAGCGGGTAAGAAATGCAAAGGCTATCGAATCAGAAGGGTAGTGTAGATGAGTACAGAAGTAAGCAAGATGAGATGGACGGTAGCTGACAATAAATGCAAGGGTACAGATGTTATTGCCTGTTTATGTACTACAAGCGTATCTGTATTTCAGAATACTACTCCTGATGTATTGAGAACTTTCTGTTAAAGCATGTGGCCTCAGTAAATGCTTGAGGTGGTGATCCAAAGAGGGGTAAGTTAAAACTTGTTTGTCCTAACTAAGCATGAATTGTTCATGATATGCACATGGAACAAATAATCTGATTTAATTTCTTCCACAAGTACCTACCTGCACACACAAAGCCACTTTGAAATTTACACCAGTGCACAAAAAGTGGGGATGATGGCTTTTGCTTTAACAGCTCAGCATTTCTCTGAATTAAAATGCTAATGTAGCCACAGCCTGTTTGCATCAGAAGGTGCGTTACAGTTGCAGTTGTCCTTCCACACTATATAGCAGTTCAGGGGAAAAGAAGGGTTGTAGACTTAAGTAAGGATCTGTGAAAACTGCTACATCATGCTTTTTCTACTCTATGCAAACTGAGCGTGCAACATTTTTGTCACGGGGCAGGGGCTATAAGGTTTCTTGACCGTAGGGCTGATTTGCTCTGTGATTTTCATCTTTAAAATAATACAAAGAGTCCTGTACTCAAAGGTCAACGTGGACTGTCCTGTATTCCTCCAGTTGTGACACCCAGTGTTTTTTGTAATGAACTGACAGTGGTACTTTGTAGCAATGTAGGTCACTGGAGGTCTTGCTTAGTGGTGACACTTGGTTTCATCAGTCTCTCATCACAAGTCTCTCATCAACACAAGCCCTGGGACATATTCATATTCTCATCTCCTACAAGAATCATTGTTTTTAAGTATTAGCTAAGTAATTGCTCTGATTTTTGATAGATCTGACTTGATTTTGGGAGTGGAAACAAAGTACGTAGGCTGTGAACTGCAGAGAATGTACTCAGACGCTTGAACAACAAACATGCATGGTTTTTCCTCAGATTCCAGCATTTGGGACTAGCCAAGCAGTGTCCTGCAGTAACTTCAAGTAGTAAAATTCTGGTTGCCACAGGCACGTGAAGTCCTAAAAATTCATTTGAATATGCAATAGAAAGCTAGAGAAGAGAGAGTGACTGGCTTAAATGGCAAACATTTTCTAAAAAATCATGCCTCGGCTGAAATGACAGTTTCTCTAATACTCTGAGTTCTGAACTGCTCTCTGCTAGTGCTCCAATAGTCTATAGCCTTTAAATGAAGTTTCAAAAGTGAAGCTGCAATTGTTTTTCTTTTCTGAACTAAGAAACCCAGGAGGTGGTGTGTTAGACGAAATGATGACTTGACTTCTAGTGGGATAGTTGAAGTAGTGGAGTCTAATGACAAGGGTTAATGTTGTTCCAGCTTTATGTATTTATTAGTGCTGGATCAGTTGTCTTCTCCATCAGTTGTTTTAGACTGATAATAAGACCAAATTTATTAATTTGATGTTCCTTTTAAAACATAATTCAATTCCAGTATTAACTTTTAGATTTATTCTTGTTAAAATAAATTACATAAGTAATGTAACTCTATGTATTTGCAGATGAAAATGTTAGGAATCTATGATAAGTAATTTTTATCATTGATTTACATTTACATTTGATGAATTTAAAAGAATATTTCAGCTTCAAAGTCCATCTTTGAAAAGCAAATGTATTCTCCAATTAGATTTCTGTATCAGAGTTTAAATGTCATGATTTTGAGAAGCCCAGTTTTATTTTTAGTGTAAGTGACGATATTTAAATAAGTGGATATTTAAATAAAAATGGTTTGAGGACTCTGACATAGTCAGTTTTACCTGCTTATGACATCTTCAGTGATTTAGTCAAGTACATATTTCTTTATAACAATACTGGGTAGGTTCTTTGTGTTGCAAAAATGAGAGGACTGTCTTTCAAATAACTTGTAGTTTTACAAAGAAGACTTTTTATCTGATCAGGCCACAGGCTTTTTTCAGGAGACCTGAATAAACCTTACATAGTCCCAAATTTTGAATTAAGAAAGAAAATCATAGATGCTATGTGCTCCACTCTGACATTATTGAAACAATGTGCTTTATCCTATTTTTCAATGTTTATTTTGTCTATGATGAAGTCATTTGTATTAAAAAGAAATGTTTTTTTCCTAATGGAAATGAGCCACCACAATCCACTTGCAAAATAGCAGGCCTTGTCTAGGAATTGCAAACATATCTTTTATAGAGACAATGAGAATTTATTTTGTAAGCTGTGTTTTTCAGGAGCCTCCTACTATGTATTAGCAAGTAATCACGTTTTTCTCTAAAAGAACAACATCTCTTCAAATGCCTTAATTTTTATTTTTTTCATCAACAGATTGATCTCCTGGGAAAGCTACTTGCAGATGGTGAACAGCATTGATTCAATTCAATTGTTAATGGGAGTGCAGTTGTCTAGCTGGAGATGGGGAAAATCGCAGGAGAAGAAGGGAGACTGTTGTACTTTCTGTCCAGGTTTAAGTCCCTGCCTCTGATAGTCAACACATCAAACACCTGTTCAATAATCTTTCTTCCGAGATGCCTTTTTTGAGAAGCAGGGCTGATGCAAATAGTCCCTTGCCTTGGAGCTCTGCTACTACATTCAGATAGGGCCTAATGTCCAGTGTGGTGCACAACAAGGCGAATGAGGTAGATTCCTTCTACTATGGCACTAAAAAATAGGGAAAAACCTCAACAGGAAACTAGATATTTTTGAACACTGTCTCCCAAACCAGCCCTACATCTTTTCATCTGTTTCCTTCACAATCCAGATACCACCTCCCAAAGTAATGCAACAGGTACCTTTTTCCAGTATAGTGGACTATATGGCTGTATGTATTAATGCTTCTGTGCTTTGAAAGGCCCTTTGAAAAAGCAGAGGAACAGGTGCCACTAATTCTAAGGATAGCAATGACTTGCCCTGTCTTAAGATGGAACTTGATTAATTTACAACTGAGATTATACAGCGCAGTTGCTTGTGGCAGCCAGCTAGAAGAGAGGTAAGAATTTCACACTAGTAATCTGTGACCTTTGAGAAATCTATTTGAAGTTCGTTTCAGAGAGTGGAGATTGTTAGCAGAGATTACTATGTTGCTGCCCTAGTAACACCCATAGAAGGAAATACATAGTGAAGGTGTTGCTAGCTAAAGCAAAGCAAAATGTTTTTATAAAATAACTGTAGTTTTTAGTCAAATTCTTCAAAACATACTTTGAACCATGCAAGCAGATTTTAGATGGCAATGATTAGAGCTTCGCAGAGTATTCTCATTGTGAATTTTCACCCAAAAGAAGACCACAAAAAACGTGAAGAAAAGGACTGACTTAATTCAAAGCATCACCATTCATCAATGATGTGAGAAGCCAGGCAAATTATATTTGTCATTTTTTCCACTTTAACTTGAATTATGACAAATTCACATTTCCCTGTAGTTACATGGTACTCCTTTTAGGTCAGAATGATGTTTAACATTGTCAGCCTCTGGAGATTACATTTGAATAATTTCACATTTGACACAGTGATTGGGAGGAATACTCAACAACTTCTAAATATCCTCTTCTAGAAGTTTCAAGTTCCTTCAACCACAGGTGATAATTCACCTCCAGAGAGCTGCCCTTTAGATAAGTCACCTGGCTTTTGTCACCTCTTGTGTAGCTCGTAACTACTCATTTGATAAGAAGAGCAGAAAAAACATAACTAACTTCATTATCTTAAAAAAAAAAAGAATAATGCCGACTGAAGAAGGGTTGTTTCCTTCTTAAACTCCTACTAAAATAAATCAAAATATGCAAGGGCAGTGTAGTAACTGTGTAAAGTAAATAATACATGGCCTTTAAATGTCTGAAGCAATTCTCTTATACAGGGGACCTAGCACATACAGCTGATGACACTTCATAATAAAGAAAACAGGTGATGCTCTTTCTCTGACTAATTTTATTTATTAAAACTTTCCTGTCACGCTGTAATGTGTTGGCATATTTGGAATTTATAAGGATTATACATAGAGAATATGTTAGGCAACCAGTTGTAATTTCAGTGTGACCTTAACTTGACTTCTGCTAGTGAGTAGGTAGTAAAAATGATTGAAAGGAAGAGAGAGAGGGATGACTGTGGAAACTATGTCCAAATAGAATTTACTGCTACATACACTGTAAACATCTCCAGACTCCATGCTTTCACTTACCTATAATTTGAGGTGTGTTCTTCAGTTCCAGGAAGTGTATCCACTCCAAAGCAATCACAGAGCAAGGTGGAGGGCAATGGGAATCTGGTAGTTGTCTCGCCTGAGCTATAGACTTGCTTTCCCACAGATGTGTATTGTTTTGGACCATTTCACTTATGCCAGATTTTTTCTGAAGTCATGAGCTGATTAGGGCTATTCCAGCTTTCAAGGGGATAGTGCTTACCACTCTATCAAAACTCAAATGTTTTTGGATCTCTCAAATGAGTAAACAAAACACTCAAAGGATTCAAAACTGATTATCAGTTTAAGAAAAGTGAGACCTTGCCTTGTTGGGTTGAAGCTGTCTCTGTGTGTGCACAAGGGTTGCTCATTCTTCCCGTTATCCCAGAGATTCTGTCACGTTCACTACACTGGAGACTGTGTGGGACCTGAGGATATGACAGGAGTGTGGCCTACTAAGTAGGATTAATATATCTGAAATTAATGTTCTGAGCTGTACCAGTGTCATACCCTCTAATTCTCTGAGAATGATGGGAAGATGTTTGCAGGTTTTGCCAGAAACCTTCGTTTTTCAAAAGAATAAATTATTATTAATAATATTTTGCAGCGTAATGGTTCCCCATGCACAGCAGTCACCAAATTGCACAATCTGTGCATAGATAATCTTTGGGAACCTACTGTACTGCAGAGTATCTGTAGACAGAGAGGCCAAAATCTCTATCTTTTTTGCCATCACTAGCCTGTTTGCACAGTAATGATGGAGCACAAAAAGCATTTCCTGGAATCTCATTGTCTCTTCTGAACTGTGGCCAGTATTTCAGCCTGAATTTAACTTTGGTGGCCTTTGGTTTCATGCTGTTGTATTGCTCTGGCCAGAGAGACTGGCACCCAGCAAGGAAGCAGAACCCGAGACCCAGAGAAACAGTTTCATTGCTCTCTGACAATATAACCAGCAAGTTTGCTGATGAAAAAGCCAGCCCTTTTCTTGTCCTTTCACATGCTGAGACAGTAGCAGCTGCTGGTTGGAAACAGAAACTACTGTCACGATATGCTTATATATAAAAATAAATGGCTGTGCTTGAGAAGTTTATATTACCTGTCTTCAGCTTGGGAAGTATTTTACAAACTGTAGTGTGTTATAGAAAGGAAGAAACTTTCCTAGTAGAAATCTCTGTATAAAATAGTACTTCCTGTAGCTGTAAACTGGCATGTTGAATTTGTTATTCCAAGCAAATTAATGGCAATTGAAATAAAATAATCCAACCATACAGTATCTTTGCCATATCCTAAACTCATCTACTTGAGGAGTTTTGTCACTGTAATTTAGGGATGGTAGCCTAAAAGCTGTTTTACAGCTTCGATAATGATTTGGCACTATGAATACTTCCTGTCTTTGATTGCAGCATCATGGGATTTGAGCTGATCAGTTTCAAATTACAGCCCTTAATTTTGTAGACTCTGGCTATTCTGAACTTTTGAAATATGGACATGCTGAGCTTTTGAAATAGCACACTCCTGGGCACTAAAAATCTCAGACCAGGACTGAATTTTCAGGTGAACACATTTCCTGAACAGGAACTATAAATTATTTTTAAAATATATCCCTCAGAGTTTTTATGTATCTTTATGTAATTTTAATAAAAACTTGATAATATTGTTGCGAAGCCTGAACTGATTAGTTTAAACAGGATAAGTAGAATAAAAATTAGATTAAAGAAATACCTGAAGTTTATGGTAAACTAGATTTTATTTTTCTTAATGCCCATGAGATGGTAAGGAAGTCAAGGTAAGTTGTCTTACAGAACAGCACAAGAAAGCAGTTGATACACTGTGCTTGACTCCAGATTCTGGTTCACAGTACACTCTTATTTAAATTGTTACACAAGTGGTTCATTTTTTTCAATACTCTCTCTTTAATTTACCTGGCTATATATAGGAATTTTCTCCATGCAGCTATCTTCAAGCCTTTAGCATACCCAGAGGAAAAAGGTGATATTTAGGAGGTCTTTCCCATAACTATTTCAGGTAGACAGCTGATTTACTGGGGCTTTGGGGAGTTTAGAATTGCTGAAGCTGTTGTAACCAAAGTGGAAACCTAGCAATCACAAAGTCTAATTAAATTACAACTAACACACAAAAGAAAAAAAAAGACAATTTTGTTATGTCATCTTGCTCCTCATTTGCAATGGGTTCAGATCACACAAAGTTCAGAATGTCCATTACAAAGTACATAAAGTGCCCAAAGCACACTGATAAAAATGCACAGATGTTCTGCACTCACTTTTGCACATCTGTGAACCACCATGCATAAGGGGTCGTGCAGTGAAGAATGAGGCTGTACCCTGCTGTGTCACAGCGCAACTGAACTTCGAACCCATGTGGGCTTTAGGCTGAAAAAAGAGCTTTGGTTTTTCTTTTTAGTTGGGCCTAATGAAGGAATTAATGTGATTTTTTTCAACAGTGTTACATTGGAAAGTGATGTCTCTTTCATGTTCTTCCTGGTGAGATCTAACCAGGTTTTTACAAAGCAGAATGTCGATTAACTGCTTCATGATGTGAGACCAGGTAAATCTGGTAACCATGAGTAGGTTAGTGGGTTCATCCTGAGCAATATGGCAGTCAGAGTCGAGAGGGTGTAAAACTTAATGACAGGCTTATTAGGGTGCTGAAAGACATTGAGGAGCTTTGCATAGGAGTGGAAATGCTAAACCCTTTATCGTGACCAAATATCAATATTTACCACCTACTTTAATTCCTATTGCAGTTGTTACTCTTCACTCTGTTCTAACCTGTTGTGTACTGTTGCTAGGTGCTTTTAAGTGCTTGTTCCCCAAGTGGGGAATTGTAAAGTGATATCTGCAGAACAGCAACAGTGGCTAATAAAACTGTAATTCTAAAATGAGCCATGCTTTTTCTCGTTTATTACTTTCTCAGAAACTCTTCCTTTGGGATAAAAAATTGTTGAGTCAGAAAGGGATAGGGAAAATGATGCAGGTTTAGATACTAACTGAGTACGGTCAAGGGATGTCACCTACCAAAGAAATAATTTCATCCCTAATTTATAGCATGTTCTTCCTGTGTGTCTTTTTTCTTTAACTGGAACAAGCTGCAGATAAGGAGAGTTAGAATCTAATATGGACAGATGCTCCTGACAATAATAATGTGAAATAATGAAAACAATACTTGCTAAAAGTGTTGTCTTTTTTTTTTTACTTTATTGTAAAATTTTCAGAAAATTTCACAAAGACAGGTAGCATTAAGTGCTGAGAAAATCATAGTACAAACTGAAATATTTCAAATGTGTGTCTACAACTTCTGTATACAAGTCAGAATCTGATGCTGTTTATTAACCATACCAAAAATGCTGTAGATCGCATCTTGCATTTACTGTTATGAAGAATCATGACCAAGTTAATATGAATGAGAAGCAGCCAGCTCAATATGAGAAAAACCCCAGATGTTAGAAACAGAGGCTGTTCTTCTCATTGTAGATAAGAGGAGGCCAGGCTGCAGCTGAAAAGAGAAAGCACTTAAAAGGAGAAAAATCAAACAGAAAGATAATTTATTTAACAGTTACAAGAAACAAGAGCAAAAGATGTGAGTGTATATTTAAACTTAAGTAAAACCACATGCCAAAAGACTTCTACTGTCATTTGGAGAGTGAATGGATATTTTCTAAGTGCTGAAAAGGAAAGACTGCTGGTCTTGGGAGAGTTTTCCACTTTGATTTTTGTGTCTTTGATGTTAGGAACTTGAGAAACTAGATGCCACAAGCCACTCAATGATATTCTTGGTAACCATCTAAAACATACTTACAAATACCTGCTTGTGGAGCACCCACTACTACAGACTGGTTTGAGTGGGGTCCCGCAGGTGACAAGCAGTGTGTATCTTGTTGTTTTGTTGCATTGAAACTTCTATATTACTGGTGTAAGACAAAGCTGTATTCATTCATAAACATGGATGAAACTCCCTGGTATTTCTTTATAATAAAGTGTAGACAGGCTGTTTTTAATTGCAAAAGACTCAAAGAATTTGGAGATGGATTGAAGAGTGAGCCAGGGAAACACTGCACAGCATTTGACTGCAATCCCAGAGGCATGCTGAAGGGCTTAAATGGATAGCCATGAGACAGACACAAGTCAGTGGGAAAGACTCTGACCTGAGAAGACTGATAGCAGGGGCTATGTATGGATGCACGCTAGTACAGGAAACAATTTTAACAATTAATGATGGCCATAAAGCACAATGTGGCCCTATTACAGCACAGAAAAAAGAAATTATGTAGGCTGAGCTGCAGAATATTGATTGACTGACTTAATATATAGTTTGGGCTTTATCCTTTGAGAATTGTTTTATGTGGTTGTATTTAAAAACAAAGAGTTATGTTTGTGCTTTGGGCCACCATGAAATTTATAATTTATACAGCCTTCCAAACCCATTAAAAACCCAATATTGCAAGAGAACAAATTTTTAAAACTAAGATTAAGGTTAAAGAGGAGCAAAGACCCCAAAAACCTGGTGTTTGCTGAAAATGCCAGACAAGGTGTAGGGTCATTGCTTAACTCTGCCTCTACTGTAACTGCATGGTCTATATACCATTTGTTCCTTCCTCTGGCCCAGTCCTGTTAACAGAGAAACAATTTTGAATTTTGGATAAAAAATTTTCTCTTCTATTGTNCCCTTCCCTTCCCTTCTCTCCAAACATGCTTCTCAATTGCTGTGATTATGCATAATTTTTTTCCTTATGGGAACAGTCTAGAGATTAGCTTTGGAGCCGATGGAATAGCACGTGCAGATCATTATTTATATAAGTCTCATTTAGTTTAATTGAGCTCCATTTACACTTAAACATGTTGTCTTGAAAATAATTTTCCGGAACTGTCCTTAGAGTATCTTGCAAAGGATTCCATGCTTGAAGAAAATCAGTTCACTGTTCCTAAAGCTCTGCCTATGGGAAGATAACTTAATCTTTAACCATTTTCTAGGGCATTATCTCCCTA
Organism: Nycticryphes semicollaris; assembly: GCA_013400055.1. Taxonomy (NCBI): domain Eukaryota; kingdom Metazoa; phylum Chordata; class Aves; order Charadriiformes; family Rostratulidae; genus Nycticryphes; species Nycticryphes semicollaris. The sequence goes on along the minus strand of VXBJ01002028.1, from coordinate 168,261 downwards.
CTTTTTATACAGTTTTAAGGAGCTCCTTTTGTTAAGAGCATCTCAGCACTCATAATGAGTAATACTTTGGTTTGTTTGCATCCAACTGGAGCAGAGTTATAATGCAGTCTGCTTCAAGGAACGAGGTGGTTTTCCTTCCTCTTTGAATAAAGAGAGAGAATAAAGGTTGTTCTGCTTAGGGATTGTGTACGCTGTAGTCTTTACTGTGTACAGTTTGTGAAGCCATACCTGAGCTAACATTAACCTAAACAGCCTTAGTGCTGCGAGTGTACCATTGAGTGCTGGCTGCAAATTCCCAAGAGGGGGAGTCTGTGAGGTAATATTGTGCTGATCTCCACGTTATAGGGACCACACGTCAGTCAGCTCTGTGAGATAGAACTCATGTTGTCCCCAGGAGATGCTGTCATGGCTGTGGCTGCATGAGATGCTGTTCATGCTTTGTGTTGAGGGTTTAAATGAAGCTTCAGGATGTAGGTCTAAAGCTGCCTTCCATTTTGCAGAAACCTGCAGTGCTTGTAGTGCCAAGCACGTGAATACAACCGGTCCAATCTCTCTTTTCAGGTACAGGAGCTAACTGTTTCTAACAGGAATTTTTCATGCCACAACACAAAGAAAATCAAAAGAAAGGACATGGATGAAAGCGAGTCTGTTGTGTGGATGGTACCAGAGGCTTTTCTTTTAATGAGGCAAGTGCTCCTCAAGGATTGTACAGGGAACTTCTTGGAATGTAGTGTGATGCCTCACTCCTTCCAAGTTTTTGCCTGGGCTTCCTTTGCCTGGAAGATAAAGGATGAGGTGAAGAATAGAATTGATCAGCTCTAGTCCCACCATGCGATAACCAAGGCATATGAGTGACCCCTGAAAACTAGAAAGCAGATTTTTGTCTAGTAATATAGACTAAGTTAGTAATACAGAACATAGATCCCAGGAGAGATCCCATTATACATGAGAATCAGGAAGAGAATGGTTCACTCATTAGTTTCTGAACAGAAGGTAAAAAGGGGAATAGGTGCAGTCCTCACTGAAATTGTATATAAACTGTATTTTCCAGAGAGGAAATAAATAAATTGATGATCAGAGGGGTGGAGCACCTCTCCTATGAAGACAGGCTGAGAGAGTTGGTGTTGCTCAGCCTGGAGAAGAGAAGGCTCCAGGGAGAGCTTATAATTGCCTTCAAATACATAAAGGAGGCCTACAAGAGAGATGGGGAGGGACTCTTTATCAGGGGGTATAGTGATAGGATGAGGGGTAATGGTTTTAAACTGAAAGAAAGGATATTTAGTTTAGGTATTAGGAACAAATTCTTTCCTATCAGGGTGGTGTTACACTGGAACAGGTTGCCCAGAGAAGTTGTGGATGCCTCATCCCTGGAAGGGTTCAAGGCCAGGCTGGATGGGGCTTTGAGCAACCTGGTCTAGTGGGAGGTGTCCCTGCCCATGGCAGGGGGATTGGAATCAGATGATCTTTAAGGTCTCTTCCAACCCAAACCATTCTATGATACTATGAAATACTTTTCTAACTTGGTGGTTGTGTGCTGCTATGCAATCTATGTGATATGAATCTTTAGCCAGAGGGGACAGGAAATTAATCAATTCCAGCATGTGAGTGTCAGTAATTGTTTTTGCTAATATGAATTTGAAACAAAATGTACTGCAAAGAATGTTTCATTTATGGGAAAGATGAATCCACTCCCAAGGCCCCCATTCTTGTTAATAAGTTGCTTCCCTGCAAATAGCATCTCGCTGATCCTTGAAAAATGCAGAGGCTTGTATTTTAAAAACATTGATGCTGCTGCAGGTGATTGCAGCCATTAGTTCCTCTTTATGTCACGGGAGGATCTGGCATCAAAAACCCAGAGAATTCTTAAACTGCTTCGCCAATGCCTTAAAATCAGAAAATCCTTATTGCATTCACAGGAGGAAAATCACTGAAGTGAGAAACTTCCCCTTCATTAATCTGTCTGATGAACTGGAAAATCAAAACAATTATAAATGAGAAATATAGTTTAGTTTTCTTTTTTTTTTTTTTTTTAAATGCTTTACACCTTAGTTCACGTTTAATACAGTCTTGCTGGTAGCCATGAAGAATGAGCTGGGAGACTGCTAAACTGTGATCATGCAACTTTATGGTTTCTTTCTTAGTCATCTGATGGTTGATGTGGTAATAAATTTTTATAAAATGGATGTCTAGTCTTTCTGAAGCAGATCCAACCTTTTCAAATCAAACAGATGTGCTGTTAGTACTAACTGTAATTATTAAATAGCTATTGCATTGCCTTAAGCTTTAATACTGTTTAAAATACAAATTGTCAGGAAAACTACCAACAACACAGAATACTTCTCCTGTAGTGAAACAGTCTTTGATGCTGAGGTTACAATATAGAAACCGTATCTCCAGCTGATTGACACTAAGGGAAGTAAAAAATGCACAGCTGATTTTCTGCTAATTTGCCCTAGTTTATTTGAGCTGACACAATGGAAAAGGTCACTCAGGTGACTTCAGAACCTGTCACCTATGTTAACGATTTAAAACAATTCTTGAGGGAAAACCTTGTCAGGGAAGAAAACAGAAATGAGGATGAGTTGCAACGTGTTTCTCAAAGAGAGGCTGTTACTCACTGCTCTTGCTGTTTGTCTGAGAACAGACAGTACCATGTAGGAAAATTACTAAAGGTGGAGAAGTTGGGTCAAGAATAAAAATTCTTCCTTTGCAAAGAAGAATGTGTCAGAGCAACTCTGGTTCAATAATCTTTTGCTGAATTTAGAGGGGAATACCGGAGAGCTCTGGTGAGGTTTTTGGTGGATTTGCCTGGATTTGGAAGAACTGAAAGAACTGAAAGAACTGGAGTCTTCTAGTCCTGTGGCTCTAGGAGCAGCTCATGTGGCAGGAGAATGCAGGGGATGAAGATCTCATACATGTGTGGGAACAGCTCATTTAGTCTGTTTCTTGTCAGATTCTTTGGTTTTTTGCAGGTGATGGTGGAGCTGACTGCCAAAATGTTATGTTTGCTGTTTCACATTGCTGGCTTTAACAAATTTTAAGTGTTTGCTTCTAGAACTGCAAGGAGAGACTTAGGTGATAAGGATATACGCCCATCACCAGTTCTGTTTTGCTCCATTCTTCTCCTCTGCCTCTCTGTAGCCTCTATTACTTGCTGAAGGAATTGTCTTTCTTTCCTGCCCTTCACCTTCTCTTTCAGCTGCTTAGAGTCATGACCTCCCTTTCCCCTTGGTCAGAGGCTCCTCTGCCTGCTGAATGTTGGTGATAGAAGTTGTAAGTGGCTGGAGGAATCTAGAAGAGCCATGGAGTGGGGAGAGGACAGATGGCTGTGGTAGTGAAGGCAGCAGCAGGTGCTTTGCAGCAATTCTCCCATGTGGTGGAGAGCCCCTCCTCCTGTGGTAGAGGAACCTCCTGCCATGGTGAAGATGTATCTTTTTGTCAAAAAATAAATGCAGGCTACAAGGCCTCTCTCTCACTCACGGCTTTACTGCCCAGCCTCTCATAATATGCTACCTTGCAAAAGAGAGAGGATGAATTCAGAGCACTGGGAGTAGGCTGCATCCTGACCTCTCTTCATCGCCAGAGATGTATCTTCATAGGCAGATGAGAACAAGTTTAAGCATTTTCTTACTGCTGTAGTGCAGGAGCTAGTTTTATGAACATGTGCTGTGCCCAAGCAAATGTTTACTGGCCTGCTGACAGCATGGTCTATAGACAGAGTGCATTTGAGTTTGTCTGCCATCTTTCTTTTACAGTGCTCAACTATAGTCAGATTCACTTTCCTTCTAGTTTAGATAAGAGGGTAAAGAGAAAAGCAATAGGAACTGCTGGCACCACGGCTACATGAAGAATCTTTTTGGCATCAACACCAGTGCAGCAGAAACAAGAGATTAAGTGTTTGAGAAGACATGTTCAGAGTCAGAGAGGTGGGAATGTTAATCACTCATAATGTGATGTGTTGAGAGGTGATAAAAATACTATATTCTACAAAACAATTTTGCCTGGTGCATGAAAGGATTCTGTTCCAACACAGGGGAAGCAGATCATCTCTGCACAAAATGGAGTGCCTGGAAAGCAGGTGTTCACATAAAGCAGAACTCTGTGTATCAAGATACCAGTGTATCAAGAATGATGTTAGCAAGGCCAAATACAACTTGGCTTTGCATGTGCAATGTCTCAAACTGTTGTCAGACTTATTTCTAGTTCGGAAGAATAGATGTGATTTAGTATCTTCCACGGGGATGAATGTAATGGATACCTTGAGAATACTGTTTCCATCTGTAGCATGTGGCATGCCAGCCCCAGTATTGGTTGTCTTAGGCAGAGCTTTCTGAGCAAGCAAAATGCAGAAGATGTTACATTAACAATATATCTAATATTCAATGTCATTTAACAATGGTTGTCACTTTCACAAGTCTTTAGTTGTTATTTCTGTCTGTCTTGCTAGCATCTTAGATTTTCTTCTTTTGATTAATTAGTATTTGTCAGAATGGTAGAGGTGAAGCTGCCTACTCTTTGTACTCCTTGCAACCCTACTGGATTACCTGGTCAAATGCACCTTCTTCCCCATCCTCCCCCAAAGCCTGAGACAGTTCACTGGGTTTGGGGTGAGGATACTTACAAAATATGTTTCTCCTCTTGATACTACCCTGAGAGCAGGACACGGAAACTTGAGTATGTGTGGTTATTGGTACCAGTTAATTAATAATCTATACTAAATTTGAAGCTCAGCTTAAAGAGTCTAGCATACCTTTCCTCAGAATGTTACCTAAACTTCTTCAAAGCAAACCCACATGAGTTGGTAGGTTTCATCTGGGAAACAGCTGGGCCTGACCTCCCAGCCTGAAGCTGAACATGCTTTCTGTTTAGAGTAAATGATCAGTGCTGAGTTTTGTGCTTCCTAGAAGACCAAAGTCTTTCTCTTTTACTGAAACTTTTCAAACCTGTCCTGCATAGCTAAACATTCATTGAATGGGGAATGGACTCAGCTGTCCTCCTTTCTGTAGTGAGTGCCCTAAAAAACAGATTGAGGAATCTAGTTTACTATCTCGAGACCAATTTTTTTAGGGTAAATAAAAAAATGTTGATACAGGAAACTTGAAAACCTCACTACCTCACTACAAATACCCTGTAGCCAGGAGCAAGGACATTTAACTCATGTATGGGGTACCAGACTGGTAGTCTTTCCCCTGTTACAGTTTAATTATTTGTGTAGCTTCAACTTAAAGGACTGACTACCATATAAGTCACTTTTGTCAGAGGAGAGATTCCTACATTTTTATAAAAGGAAGTGATCCCAAGCACTTTGGTGAATAATCTATTTTTCTAATGTCTTCTCAAACTTAAGCAATTACCTGAAACAAAACGTACAATATGCCCTGGTCTTGGACATATTCTTTCTAATTTTTCTGTCCAGAAGGCAGTCTCAGTACTTACTGGAAGGTATGTGAACTGATGTGTGTGCTAGAGAGTTATTTAAGTGATAGCCTAAAGATGACTTGATGTAAAGTTTCATGGTGTCATGCAGTACAATATTGAGATCCTAAATCGAATTCTAAATTAAATAATCCAGTTACAGACTTTGTATAGCTGTAGTACCTAAATAGTCTAGTAGATTTTAAAACTCAGATTAGTGCACAGGTAGTTAGTGCAGATTTATATTTTTTTTTAACTAAAAAGGATTAGGAACTTTGCATTAACATTGTAGGCAAACTTTAGCAAAGACTGCTGTATCCTCACTTACAATGGGCTTTCATTCCTCATCTCGATTTTATGTAGGAACGAGTAAAGACAGTGCCAAATATATTTAGTTTTCAAATAAACTGATGGAATAGAGCTGTGCTTAGGACTTGGTTAAAGAGGGTATTTCATCTGAAACGAGCTGTGTGTTAGCAGAGATGACAAACTGTTACTTATGACTTCAGTCAGAATTATTGAAGCCAGACTGAGCAAGTGTATTGATGAGGAAAGTTCCCTCTCAATAAATATGTAAATGTGTGTGTGTGTAGTTGAAGACGAGCAAAGATAGTCTCTAAGCTAACAGATGGTTGATTTTTACAGGTAGCCATTCCAACTCAAGCATAATGTTTTCCTTTTGCATAGCATGCTAGAGGGTTTGTGTACTCTGACCTTTACCTGATCTGACTTTAAGTCCATGCATGTCCCACTGGTGTTAGTGGCAAGAAGCACCACTAATATTCTCTGTCAGTGTGTTTGCACTGGAGAGACAACCAGGCTAGCTGTAATTAAGATAGAGTGGCAGAAGCAGTCTAGCTGTGGTCATAAAGAAACTCTGCTTTTGTGGGAATAGTGCTTGCATCAGGCTGTCCTGCTGGTTTAGAAATAGCTTTTATGCTTTGTTCTGCCAGTGCTTCCCACCTGGTGATTCAAAGATGCTCCTTGGGACATAGCCTGTGGTCTGTGAAATGACTGCAATTGCTTTTTTTTTTCCTTAATATAAATATGCATTTCTCTACAAAGCAGTGAGAAAAAATAAAAGGAATGAATGAACACTCGTAGTTTGCTCTAATTTTTGCTTGACTATAAAGGAACAATTGCAACAATACAGTGAGCTGCTGTGGCATAAGATGGGCAGTGATTTCTCAGGTTAAAGGAGAGTGAGAAACACAGTTCAACTCTATGCTGTTGCAAACATCATATATCCTCCATGAAGGAAAATGTATTTTTAAGCCTGGCTGTGAGAGGGGAGGAGTGACTGGATAGTGGAAAAGATCTTTTTGTACAGTTATAACAAGGAAGAACACTCCTTGGAAAACTTTTCAGAGATTTTATTTTTGCATCAAGGACCATACAAATCTAAATGCGGAGTGGCAGGTTGGAGTGGGAACAGTGACACTTTGTGAGCCATTTCTAGCTGCTATCTATCATTCTCTACTGATCTGTCATCTCCTGTGGCATTGAACTATCATTTCCAGGACCTCTGAACTGGTGGAAGGGTAGCCATTCCTTTGAAGGAGAGTAGGACTTATACCAATAGTTCAGAAAGGACCACAGAAAGTTGCTGCCTACCTCAATCTAATTTGCTGCCAGGGCTTTTTCCCCTAGCTACTTTTTAATAGGGTGTGTGATTAGTGGGCAAATTTGACTTACATTTACAGCTTGCATCATCTCTGCTGAATACCAGGAATCCCCAAGGCTCTGGTACTGCTCTCAGTGAAACAGCAGGCTTTTCTGAATGGCTTGCATTTCTCCTGCCATTAATTCTCCTTCAGCTTTTTCTGCTTGTCTGTTTTCCTTTGCTCATCTAGTAACCTTAACTAACACTATTTACCTCCCTCAGGTCTTTTTGATTTTAGATTTTTCCCTGCGATTAGTCATCTATGTCAAGAGGAAACTGAAGCAGGTTTACAGCATTGCCAGGGCAAAGTTGGTCATGTAAGAAAGAAAGATCTAACTTTCCAATTCCTTGACAGCATTATGGAAATCTGCCTTTTGAGGAGGTTACTTGCATGGCTTTAACATATCTTCTGGTTCTGTACCATGTGGGTCAGTGCAACCCATTGCAGAATGTGTTGCAAATTAAATCTAGAACACAGTGATATTTAGGCATACTTCTGTGCAAATTCTGCACAGAGATAAGAGGTCTAAGCAGCAGTTTTTAATTTTGAGCCAGTAAATGGCATTTCTATTTATTTATCTGCTGTTGAATTTTGAAAGCAGAGAGCTTTTCCTCTAAATGCAAACCTGAAGTAATGAATTCTGAGACAATGAAACGAGATGTTCCATGGTGGATCAGACTGTTTTGCCATTGTGTGTAGTATCACAACACTGTCAATGACTAGTAGCAGAAAGGTAAAGTTGAAAAAAAGGGAACATGGTTTATTTTATAGTAACTTTTAAAAGTAACTTTATGGTGACCTGCACAAAGCAATCTTGGCTCATGTCTGAAGCTTCCAAATATTACAATAATAACAGCTTTTAAAGATAATATGATTTTTCTTTTCATTTAGTAAAATTCAAATGCATAAAACTTTCCCCTTCATCCACATCTGTGCCATTATTCTTACTCTCTGTCTGGACTTACTGGTGTAATGTTATTGTCTACATGTTTAGGCAGAGGTTGTGGGAAAATGAAAGCACAGAAATGATGCTAGGATTGATGAGCCCTACATTAAGTACACAATTAAGCCACTCACAATATATGTACCACAGCTGACAGAAAAACTTAGTCCAAAACAGAGTATTTGAGATTGTGCATGATATCTGATAATTAGCATGTATCCTTTATGATATTAAAATGTGTTGAGCACAGATCATATTTTATAATTCTAGTGACCTGTCTCTGCCTTTGTTTGGTTCAGGCTCTCAGTCTTCTCCCTGGTGTAACACCAGGAGGAAGGAGCTGTCTGAGAAGTCCTGCACAACCTGATTGTGATCAGTTTGGTCCAGATGCCATTGAACCACATAAAGCCATGAGTATGGGATTTTTTCCTGTTTTCTTTTGTGTCCTTTTATTCTGCATTTTTTTCGAGAGGAGTTGCAGTGGGTTTCCTCCATCTAATCTTGTAAGCTTTAAAAGTCCAGGGTGGGAAGCCTTGAGAAAGCCTTTGTTCAAGATCCTGGCAATGGCAAGGTGGCCAACAGTACTGTGTTCGTGGTCTGAGCTGGAGGGATAGATACAACTGTGGATGAATGATGAGAAGGATGAATAAGGAAGAGGTTCCACAGGGCAAAGGACCTCAGTAGAGCAGCTACCTCTTTGTAGAAGCTTCACTTTCCATCTTTTAAGCTCTTTGTTGCTATTACATGCTTGGAGAAAGCTGCCCCATCCCTATGAACTCCCTAGAGGGCTCCTAACCCAAGAATATTACTGTGTTGCTATTGCATAATAAATACAATTTATTACTATTTGCATCAGTTTTTAGTTTGTATGTAAAATTTTTAGTGTACCATGAAAAACTATTCAATTATTTAATAATCTATTGACATTGCCAGCTTTTCTGCCTTCCACTGAGGAGCCTATGCAACATAATTTCAGCCTAATGAATCCCATGATAATCTGTGCCTTGACCCAAAAATTCCTCTTAGCCTACTTTGCCCTCAATTCCCATGTCCTGTGATGTCCAGGAAAGAATGTTGGGTTGGAATAAAGACATAGCACAAAATATATGGAAATTGGAAGAGGTGATGGATCCAAGGGCATGACAATCTTCTATTTCTGTACTTACTGGAAAAGGAAGTAAGCCAGGCGCACCAAAAGCACCCAGTGTTTGAAAGGATAGCACCACAGATTACACGGCATATAGGGGTGGTATTGCAGTCTAGTGATGCTCAGGATAGACAGCATCGAATATTGCAGGAAATAGTTGTACCTGGAATTGTACCAGGCTCTATTGCTTTCTTGCTGAGGTGGGTGTGTTAGAGGATGGCAGCTGAAATTTCCTGCAAGATGGTTCTACTTACAGCTGCAGCTGGCAATGTCATAGTGCCAAAGATAAAAGATTTAATCTAGAGGATGGTGTGGCACAATAAAAATGGGTGCAAAAGTGTCAACATGGAAAAAGGTTCTATTATTAATTTTGGGTTCTGGAGCAACTCTCAACGTGAGGCATTGAGGAGGGGGAAAGGCAATATTAACATTTCTGAGTGGGGTGTTGTTGCCACTTGATGTATGCTTTAAGGTGTTAACAACGGGGCTACTAAGGGACAAAGCCCTGAGGCAGGGGCTGTGTTCCCAACCAGTTCTTGTCTGTTTTTCTGGTTCTGACCTTTTCCCAGTCAGGATGATGATAATGATCAGCCTTTTCTAAATTTTAACAGGGCAAGATACCGAAATTGTGAACTAGCCTTTATGTCTTGGGCATCCAACGTTGTAACAATATAATAACAAGACACCTTAATAAGCCCCCCGTTTCCTGTCTGACTGAATCACGAAGGTCAATTCTGTTGTCTGATAAGTGTTGGAACAAAACCATTTCCTTTCTACCTGCTTACCCAGCTTTCCTGACAGACAGGAAGAACAAGTGTAACTGGACAAAAAAGTGGCTTGTGCCTGACATTTATTGTGATAAAATGTGACTTTCTGAAATTTGCCTGTCAGATCTTGTAGAAATGGAAAATGATCTGGGCCTGGGCACCATGGAAACTTGAAGTACAATATACCCATACTTGGATGGGTTGTTAACAGCTCAGTGAAAATTCAGGTGGAAAAACACTTCAGTTTTTACCATGAACTTGTATGTTGTATTTCTGAAATGTTTATTTTTCAGTTATAGAGAAAAAAGATGTCTGTATCTTTGTCTCTTCTCAGAGATGTCTCACCCATTTTAAGTCAATTTTGCTTGAGCCAGGGAGACTCAATGGCCTCCAGTATGGCATTCAAATGCTGCCCTTTCAGATAAAGAGCAAGACTTATATTAACCCAATAAAAGTCAGTATTCAACAATAGCTCTCTTTTGGAACCACAATGAAATATGCCTACTGTGTCTAAAAAATGGGTTATTTTAGCTCCAAATTGCCACTTGCCACCTACTCAGTATTCTGACACTTGGGATTATTTCTGCCTCATCCTTGCAAGCTTTCCCAGTACATATTAAGCAACCTAAAACTCATAACCAAGGTTGTGTCCTTGCATGACTTTCTTCTCTCATTTAAGAAAAAGCCAAACAAAAAGCCACCAATGAATTCACTCCTCTTTCCTGACCAAGGTCTATGTAGCCACCACCTTAATGAGTCATCAGACTTTTCAACTGATAGTTTATGAATTAGATTTTTCTCTCCCCACCTTTTTTTCCACATGAAATAAAAGTTATCTATACTGAAAGGTTAAGACTTTTCTTTTTAATTTATGCCACTCCAAGTAGGTCATCTTAGTACCAGTTACTTTACGAAGTCCAACAGCTTTACTGCATATGCTTCTGAGGGTGTCCTGGTAAATATATTCAGGCAGTGCACCATATAATAGCTTCTTCTTCTTCTTTTTTTTTTTTTTTTTTTTTTTTTTTTTTTTTTTTTTAAGATCTCCAGATCTTACTTTTGTTTTCTTATCCCATTTAAAACTTGGTTTTGCCTTTATCCCTTTGTGACTTTCCAGGGAGAATTTCCAGAGCTGCAGTTATGTAAGATCTTTAGGTCTGGTGCCTCAAGCCAAGGCAATCTTAATGCTTCCCATATAAGAACAGAGATGGGAGAATTTTACACATCCGAGCAAAATGCCATTTTATTTGTTGTCTAGCGTGCCCATTTGTTTGCAAAGGTCCTTGTAGATCACTTGTAAACCTAAAAGGTTTGTGGTTCTGAATTTGGAGAAGCTTAGACATACTTGAATAGATTAATTTATAGTCATATGAAGACACTTAAAAACTTAGGTTCTTGGAAGAGCTGTTCAGTTTGCTCTAAGATAGTGCTGCCAGGCTACAGGAGAACACAGAGTAAGGCTGTTCCAATCTGCAGAATAGGTAAAGATCTGCCTGAACATTAAAAATTTTAAAAATCTTCAAAACATTTCAACATCAAGGAAATGTTTAAAAATAGCCATGCAGCTATTTTTCATGCTGTCCTCTCAAATTTGAGTGAAACAGTCGCATAAACATTAATATGCTAATTTTCAGAGTGGTAAAGCTGGGGAGAGATGAAGAGGAGAGGAGTCCTATCCTTGCCATTATAGAATTTAAAGACTGTTTCTTAGATAAAACTAGAAACCATTAGGTAGTGTTTGGGAGTTTCTTTTTTTTCAGATTGGACTTGCAGTAGAGTGTAAGAGAGTTAGGGAGCCACATGTCACTGAAATTTAGTGTGAACTGACAACACCATTTTTCCAGCCTCTTCTGAAAACCCCCGCTTTAAGGTTATTATTATTATTATTTTATTTTTCCCCCTTTCTTTTCTTTTCATTGCTGGGTTAAGAAAGTCCAAATAACTATTAATTTCCTACTACTACACCCTTCTAATTTTTTGAAGAGACTGTGATTTGTATGTGGATGTGCTACATTTTTATGAGGTACGTTTTCTCTGCGCATGTGTGGATAGGAAGGAAGATCATCTGGGAGCATGCGTAACTTGTTTTCTCACAGTTGTTACATTTCCCCTTCTTAAAACTGTTTGCTTGGGCTGCTCTTTCTTACTGTATGGTTATCATCCAAAGTAAATTTCATACCAATCATTTTTGTTTAAAGTAAATGTTCTGAAGAAATGTGCAGAAGTTTAACATAATTTCTATTCTCTTGCAGCTTAGGTAACACACCTGAGTAAATCAACCCTAGAAGCCTTCGTATTTGATTGAGAGGCTGGGTTCTTTTTTCTGTTCCCTGGCTTTCATTTCAGGCAGTAAAAGTCTCCCTAGAAGTGGATTACAAGAGCCGAAATTCCCTATAGCAGAGACAGACAACTTCACGTTTGGATAATTGAGGTTGCTTAGCTGACTATCTGTTATTTACCTCTTCCTCCAGTCAAAATAAAGACTGAAAAGATTTTCAAGATTAAGTCCTGCCTTCATTTGAAGGCCACTGTGAAGGTCCCATTGCCTTTAGCTGGCCTAAGATATCTCTCTAAGCATTTTTCATCATTTATTCTCTTTCTGATGGTTTCAAGTAGAAGAATACCCCAGCCAATAACGAACTTTCACAAGAGTAGGAAATGGTCTGGGAGCAATTTGATAATGGAGAGACAAGTGTTGATGTTCCAGACCATCTACAGACAGACTCTGAGAGGGCTTTTTAACCCACATTTATACTCTTAAAAAATCTTAATTCTATTAAAATAATGATATGACTGCTAATGACATGCAGAGTTGTATGTGGACCTCTGCTACACTCTCCTACTTTTACCACTGGTCATTTATATCTGCTTTTCTCTGTCACAGGATGATGATGTTAGGACCAGTCACATGATGTGACTAAAGGGCTACTGCCTTGTCATTCTTTGCAGATTCTTTTGCTACAGGGCAGTGGCAACATGAAAGGAAGGTCTGAATAGTGCGTAGTCATAAGGTGATGTCTTGAACCTGCAGCAGAGATTCTTGGCAAATAGATAGCTGCAGTGGGTGACAGATCCTTGAGATCATGCTCTGCGAAAAAAGAAGTAATTGACAGAAATTATCGTTAAAATAGGGATTTTGCTGTTCCCTAGCTTACTGTGAATCCTGTTGCAGCCTAAAAAATTCAGGCAGTGCCTGTATCTGTTATTTCCCAGGGGCCTTACCAATTCTAGCTCTCTGTGAGCAGGACTCAAATTAAAAATAATAAACACAGGTTGTGAAAAAATTCTAGTGTGGGTGGAAACTATTGTTGTTTACCATTGGAGTCATATTGACATTTTTCCTTCTTTAAACAGGATTAATAAGAGAAGTTTTTTGGTTTCAGGGACTAACTAGTAGAAAGATTTTCTGGAAGAATAAAAGATGCTTTCTGCTTTAACCAATTGAAGCTTTGGTGCGGGGATAACAGTCTTGTTATGGAGAACTGGAATTACAGAGCATGCATGTTGCCATGCTTATGGTAGTGACCTGAACTCAAACCAGACAAAGGAGGCTGATTCTACTAATATGGGTTTTCTTATGAAATTTCATTGGACTGAAAGTCTGCGTATGCTGTTCTTCATGGCCAGAAGGATGGTAATGGATAGAGGTCAGGCAGTTCAGTCAGTAATTCCTTTGGGGTAGTGCAGCTCATTAAGCTTAAAAAGAGCAGGGGAGTTCCAGGCATGACAGTTTCTGACAGTCCCACTTGTGTTTGTCACTTCAAGAGCGCTGGATGTGTTCACAGGTGAACTTTCAGTAGTAACTAGTTCAGGGCTGAATCAATCACTAAACCTTCCAGACCAGTTGGGCCTTTGGAAAGGAAGAAACTGAGGAGGGACCATTCTGAAAAATAAAATAAAGGAGGAGAGGAATTCTCAGTGGCTAGTCCCTGGCAAAATTAAGATTTCACTGTGTGTATGTCAGTTTGAAATGGACTAAACCATCTGCTTTTCTTGAAAACTCCTTACAGTGAATCCCAACCCTGTGTTTAAGACTTATAGTTCTCACTGCAAATGAAGCATCAGGGAAGGTCAAAAAATCTGCTTGCAGAGAAGTGTTCTAATTAGTCACTTTCTGCATCCCCACGGCACTGCTCTTGCAATGACATTGAGGCAGGAGTCAGGTCTGTCCAGCAGCATCTTGAACCATCTGCTTTTGTATGGCTGGTTCTGCTTCATTTATTTTGACTCCTCTGCATTCCATCTGACTTCCAAATTTATCCTTGGCTCTGGCTATCCAAGCTCATGTCTAGACATGTGAATGTGCTCTGGTAATGACACACACCTTTCGTTGGTGATGATGTCATTTTCCTATCAGTCCTAGGTTTTGTGTAGAATTTAGTACTCCCAATCATTTGGATGAAGCATCGATAACATCTGCTCATCTTCTTTTTTTCCTAGTCTTGTCTCTCTTTCCAAGGACCATCTGTTTCAGAATACTTGCACACTTCTGAAATGGACCTTTTCATTTTAATTTTTGTTTCAGAGTTTTATTCCTGTCCTTCCATCAAACTCTGTATAGCTATATGTTATTCTGGTTCTGATGACTGTCTACCCTATTTGGATCTTTCCAAAATGTCACATTCTTATGATTCTGTTGTGCTTTAATTCTCTTTTGCCTCTGCTTAGCCTTTCCTGCTCTCTCTGCTCCCAGAAGCTGTATTCAACGCTGTTTTTGAGACAACTGATTATAGTGTCTGGATCTAACACTAGCACTTGCAAGTCCATATGCTGATAGATTTCCCTAGGGTAAAGTGTAAACTATATATATGGTTATATTCAGTGATTTACAGTGTTGTTTTGTTTCTTTTTTCCAGCTCTCCTATCTTAAACTAAATACATCTTTGCCTAACCACTCCTATCTTAAACTAAATACATCTTTGCCTAACCACTCCTAAAAGAATTAGTGACATTCCACAGGATGCAGAGGCTTAAAAAAAAAAAATAATCTGTTCTTCAGAAGTATTTTCAGAACTGGCTGACTATTGAAATTTGCTAGACATGTTCTAATATAACCTTGATTAAGCCAAGATATGATGTTTAAACATTTTAAATTTACCAGAAATTTTGGGGTTCTTTCTTGCTAAAAGCTGAACAGAATGTTTGGAATTCAGGAGAATCAGGGCTCATTCTTGGTGTAACCTGAAAACTGCTTTGTGATCTTTGGCTTTCTGTGCACTAGCTCAGCAATAATACTATCATCAACCATCAAATGTTCAAAAACTTTTTTTCTTAAACCCTTGATAATTCTGCCATGGGATGTCCTGCATGAAGTTCATGTTTAATTGTGTCTAGCATAAAGAAAAAATACTATAATTCTACATCATGGTTTTTTTCAGCCATTCTTGCAGGTAATACCTTGGTTGCATCCCAGTGCAAAATCGTGTCTGGATTTCTCATGTTCATTTCAATTGGAATAAATGCCATGAGTTTAGTCATAGAAAGGAAGTACTCAGAGTGTTCCTCTTCAGACAATTCATTCATATGATTAAGTTAGGCAACTGGTCTCTTTAAACTCCCTCTATAATCAATCAGTGGAGTAGGAGGCTCCTCCAGATGACAACTGATAACAGGAGCTTAATAATGTGTCTGTAGCTATAACTGTACAGATAAAAATGGGGAAGTAGAATGGATTGCATCCACATTGCTTGTGGCAGATTTTATCTAGCACCAACTAGGCCCTTTCTGATAGCATTGACCATGGCTGGATCATCTTCTGGCCAGCATACAAGGGCTAGATGGGCAGCCTGAGAGCAAACTGAAATACATGAAGTAAGAAGGAACAGATCACTAGGGTGCAGAGGTAAACACCTGAAGTGGATTTTCTGTGGGTTTTTTGCCTTTTTTTCAGGGGTGCAACAACTGAATTAAGCTGTGATCTTTCTACTGTTTCTAAGCCATGGCCAAGTCACTCATCCCACTGGCTCTTTTCATTTGCTTCTCCACTGGAGCGCTAAACATGAGACTTCAGCCCTGAGGTACAGTGTTGCCCTGTTCTGGGTGGAATGATTAATGTGGAAAAATTACAAAATAGTGAGGAAGACAGATGGAAACATTACAGGATGCTTTTTATGTAGTTAAACCAAGGTTTTGTATCCTGGCTGCCAGCTCCCCTCTCTCTGGGCTCTTGGCTCTGTCTAACCTCTCTTCCCATCTGGCCATGTCCTGACTTCCCTCTGTGGCTGCCAAGTTTCAGCCTAAGACTGGGCTGAGACTTGAAGTTCTTTAACATTTCCAGACTACTATGTGCAGTTGTATTGGTGGGAGAAGGCTTTCTGTGAGTTACAATCTACCTGCTGGAAAGTTAATTGCCTCTTTGCTCCGTTATCTTCCTCATAGGTCTTTTGCAGAAGCAGTGCCTTTCTATGCAATGCCAGGCTTGCATTACACTCCAAAGTAAAGTTGTTATACCAAGTAGCATGGAGGAAGTAGCATCTACAGACACATAATGACAGTAGTGAGTTTGGATGGGATTATAATGACCAATCTTAAATACCCGTTTGCTATTTACATATACTATAGCTCTTGAATATTAGAATGATCATGGAGAGTACTCCATTGTGCTAGGCAGGGAATGGAAATGCTTCCTGCCATGGAGAATTTGCAATCAAAGTACAAGACAGAGACAGCAAGTGTCTATTGCAAGCAGAAAGTGAAAATACATGCTAAAAATAAAGATGTGCACTTGAATGTTTTTCTTTCTCCTTTTTTTAGCCAAGTACAAGACTGGCAGTGAAAGCATGAAGCAGTCCCAGCTTAGGGTCATTACAGTGTTTCTGAGTTTCTTTAGGGCTGTGTTATTTGTATTCTTAAAAGAGCCGATTTCAACAGTACTATAGCTGGAACTTTGTTGTCCTTCATGGTGTAACTTTGCCGTTGGTAACAGGAGAAGGGGAAAAAATGGGTATGGAAAAGCCAATTAGGTCTAAGCACTTTTGGGAACCCAGAGAGGTTTTTTAATAGTGGTTCACTAAATTCTTGACTCTTCAGCGTTCCAAACTTCAGTTGCAGGATCGTAACATCAAATACAGATTGCATTGAATTCTTTGTTTCACACTGTTTCCTCTACTCCTCCAGAATTCAACTACTCATCCACTCCTCCTATGCTACTTCTTTTCTTTCCTTTTTCCCCTTCCCTTCCCTGCTTCTTAGATCTAGGTTTAAAGTGCTTCTTCTGGTCAAAATTGCCATGGAAAGCAGAGTGCTTCTCCTCTCCATAATCATGATGTAAGATATATTGATACGGATCCCCTGCTTCATTAGTTTGCTTCATTGCATTTTGTATGAAATATGTGAGTAACCATTCAATGAGTGAGAGAGAGGGTCTATCACTACCTTGCTCTGTGAAAGTCATGCTGTATCCATTCGGCCAAGGATATGTAAATGGCAAGAAACTACATGCAGCAAAATAATAAACTGTTTACAAAGATCATTCTGTGATAAATGATGCTCATTTATTTAAAATACACCCTGCCTTTCTGGGTAGCTTAGATGTGAATATGACCATGTTATAGATCAGATGGAACGCTTGGGTGAATAAAGCTGTGTATAAGAGAGAGGACATATGTTACCACCCTTTCATAGAGATGGGAAGAGGGAACATGGAGACTATATTCTTTGCATAAAGCCACATTACTAAGTTGGCGTCAGAGCTTTCCTCTTTCCTCTGTCGGTATTACGCCCTGATATAGAGCAATGCTAATGTGAGACAGAGGTTCTAATTCTGGATCCTCCTAGATCCTCCTTTATAGATCTGGATCCTCCTTAGACTAAGTCACAAGTCTGGGTGAATATCTCACAGGTTAAAGACCATAGCCAGCTGAATCAATGATGCAAAGAAAATTTATCCGTCCATGTGGCTTAATTGTTGTGGAATGGTTTTCTTCCTCCTCCCACTGCATTCCTTGCCTGTTTGCAATTTATTTTCTGTCTCGTGTAGTGTAATGATTTGTGCTTTGTACTATGCAGGAGCAGGAAAAATAAAATTTATTTGTGTAACATTAACAGCACTATTTTAGCACTATTTTTAGTGCTTTTGCACACTTTTCAGTTCCATAGGCATGGCATAAGCTTGTCTTCAAGAGCAGGGGAGAAATTTGCTTCATTCAGTTGGGTGACATGAGGTACTGCATGAAGGCCTGTGATGCCATCATGTTGAGTTTACCATTCTTGTGTGGGAAAGTCTCTGGAGGAAAAAGAGAGGTTTGTAGAAGTTTTTGACAGATTGTAGAAGACTTCCCTCCAAAATTTGTTTTCACAATTTTGGCTGATGGACAGGTGATGCACATCACTGACACAGTGCAAGTCCTAGAGCTTCTTTGTTTCGAAGGACTATTCTACTCCAGCAGCTCTGTGTCTAGGTGTCTCTAGGGTCTTTTTAATTGTAAATTGTCTCAATTTCTCTAAAGAATGTGTCAGAGATACAGTGAATCCAGGGCACATCAGGAAGCCTGCTGTTCCCTTGTATGACCTCACCTTTGAAACCCTGGGTATTTTTATTTACAATACCTAGCTCAGGAGAAAAGAAAGAGGGCAAACTTACCACCTGTGCCAAAGTGGAAAGGGAACCTCATGAACTGTAAAGATTTGTAAGCCAGATAATTGAGAAGAGGAGCTGGCCCATGTTCAGTTAAACAAGACACTGCTTGTCCTTTTATTTTCTCCTATAATTTAAAGAAAGATTTGGTGAAGTAGAAATGATGTTTTTCAAAAGGCTTAAGCAAATTAAGGTTTAAATTAATATAATGACATTTATATGAGATGTTTTGACATGTTTTATAATGCAATTGGCACCTGCCTCCAGCAGATAAGCACATTCATCTTTTAGCTTGGAGGCTTCAGTCCATGCAAAGTGTGCATTAATAGCTTATAAAGCATGCACTTTCATATTATTATTACTATTACTTAAATGGCCCTTTTTCAAGGAGTTTTGTGAATATTTTTCTGAGATAGCACTGATTTAATAAAGTTTACTCCTCTGGCTTATGGTTGAAAAAAAAATTGTCAAAAAAGCATGGGCACAGGGTGGCATAAGCAGGAATAATTTCAAAGGTAAAAAGGGATATACCTTTATGGGGATAATAGATAGACTGATGGATGAAAGTATAATGGTGGTTTAGTCAGGTTCTTCTGAGTATGAGGGAAGAGTGAAGAATCGGTCTTTTGTAAGTTAGATCCAGCTGCCCATTGCCCAAGGGTTTGTTTTAGCAGCTGGAAGTTACTGGGACACAAGAGTGCTTCAGGAGAAGTTTCACAGCTGCCTGGCATTGCTATTTTTGTTTCTTAGTACCATTTGCTGAACAACTGTATATGCTGCTATTCCCGTCACCCTTTGGGTATAGTTCTACCAGGGCTGTTGAGGGTTGGAGCTCCCTTGGCCAGGCATGTGATGTAGGATCACCTTCACGCTTCCTCACCGCCCCTCAGGTTTGTGGCTTTGCCAGGCCATTCCCTGCTTGGTCTCAGCAGCCAACTCACTCCTTTGTGATGGCTCGTCTTCCTGAAATGAGTCCTTTGTAGCTCTGCTGTACTGGTGAGCTCTCTGGGATGAGGGAAAGGGAAAAAAGTGTTGTTTTATATTTGTATTTCACCAATTACACTCTTGGATCTTCCTTAAGACCTGTGACCTTTTAGTAAAAAAAAAAAAAAAGACCAAAACAAAGGAGAGAAGCATCAGGGAGAAAGGAGGATGGTGAAAAGAAAATCAGAAAAGAAAGGAGAGTATTCGTGTGCCAGCAAAGCTGGTCTGACCCTCTGTCACTGCTCTCTCCAGATGAAGAAACAGTGGGTTGCGGCAAAGGGAAGGCAAAGTGGTCTTAGTTATGCACAAAACATCGTACTAGATATGGGGAAAAAGGTTTGTAGTAGGGAGTTGTTAATACATGCATAAAAATACATGCTACTTCAATAATTCCATGTTCACCAAAGCTCTGGAGCTAATGTCAGGGCATCCTCTTATAGTAGTGGACCAGAACAAGATTTTTTCTGAATGTAGCTATGAGAATAGTTTTTAACAGATAAAATATATTTCCCCATGCTCAAATACAGCTGTACTTTACATGAGTTGTGTAAAAAAACATTATTTTTATAATCTACTAGAAAAAGATTTTGTGAAAAATCAACTGCTTTTTACCCAGCAAATTACTTTTATGGGCATTCAGAATTGAACCTCCTTAGCATGACCTACTCTTGTCTGCCCCCACACATATTCTCCCAGGTTTTTAGTACTTTACACTCTGTAGCACTCCAGTTTCTGTAAGACTTAACTGGGCTCTTTTTTGCTTCTTCCATTGTCAGCAGAATGGCAATGAAATATGTTTTATAGAACTTTCCTTTTTATTAAATGTTAGGAATATCTTCCTTCAGATGGCAGGTTGAATAATCAAGACATCAAATACAAAAATTAGAAAATGTTCCTTCCTATACAATTTCATTAAAGTTCTTTCATGACTGAGCTTAATAATGAAAGTCCTAATGACCAGCAGGGAGAGATTCGTACCTGGTCTGGACTGTATTGGAAGAATAAGCCTGAAGACTGTGACTGGACTCCTTAACCAAAGTAGCGGCAGACTGCTACAGGCTCGAAAGGAAGTAAAAGCCTGAGCTGTTGCTGGGCCAAGAATTTCTCTAGTTCCAATCTATTCTCTGAGAATCCAAAAAAGGACATAGTGACATGGTGAGCATTGATGCATATGAGCTTCGAACACCGATCATGCAGTTAACACATGAATAGCAGGTGGCTTTTCCAAAACTTATTTATCAAGGAACAAAGAAAGTTGTGGTTACAAGGAGTCTAATGCATCCCTTTCCCATAGCACATAATTTGATGATGAGCCAACCACTTCGTTCCATATATATGATAGTCCAAGTGGGCTTTCTTTGAGTTCTCCCTGCTAGGGGTTGCATTGCAGTGATCTTGAGCATGGCTCAAGATCTTGGTCTTGAGCTGAGACACCCTCTCAAGATTTCTCCTTGAGGCAGAGATACCTCTTACCAGCTGCAGATCTTCATAAGTGACTGTTACTATGCATAACTTTGTATTATAGTGCACTAAGATTTTATCTTCGTAACTTTGATTCTGTCTGTAGTTTTGAATTATTGTCATATTCTTTTTGCAGTAAAGTAGTAGAGTGAATCTTGCCATTGAATGTTCTTGAGTCAAACTTCTATAACATCATACTTCAATAAACCACTTTTGCTGATACCTTTGGCAGTGGTTCTTTAAGCCACCTAAATTGCCCATTTACGGCAAATAGGTGTAGTCAGCAGGATCCTAAATTAGGATTTGCATCAGTAACCCACAAATATGTTGTTAGAATCTCTTCTTCCAAAAAACCAAACTTAACTTCAGTATAGTCCTATATATTTATCTTGATTTTCTGTTGCTCAAAAGATTTGTAAGCAATGAACATTTTCTAGTTATGCAGAGTAAAAATCATCAGATTGTTGGGTTCACTTGGAGAACTCTTTACTGAGTCAGTATTTTAGGAATATACATAAGAATATATACAATAATTTATATAATATTATACAATCAATATTATGAAATATTACCTGAATTAAAAATTAAAATTTCTAAAACTAGTAATCACTCTAGAGAAGAAACATTTTATGAGTCTCCAATTTCAATTCAATTGGAGATGTCTCAATGACCTTGCTGTTAGGGCAATATTTAATTGGATATTGAAGAGGCCTGTATCTATCCTTTTCATATAAGTTGCCATTACACTTTTTATTTTTTCTTGCACTAATTTCTGATCAGAAAAAAATGTTAACGGTTTTGCAAAATATCAAAGAACTTTTTATTTTGTGCTCTATGCCCTTCCTGATGATAGTGTTTTCATATGGATAAGAAGGGCAATTATGGAAGTGTTCTGTATGTTTTGTAATTTTCTTTTGAAAGTAATTTCACTTGAGATGAGCACTTTGTTGATCAAAAGATGCTGCAGGTTTGTGCATGATACATGCACAGCAGACCACAGTCAGTATTTTTCCTGTGTTTCAGTCCAGAATGTTGTTCAACATCACAGTACTTTTCTTTGAAAAAGGCCTTCACCTGAGAAGAATGGCACAACTAACCTTTACTCATTCTTTCTATTTTCATTAATAGATGCCTCTTCTTGCATTTGCTCTTCGTCTTCCATGCCCCTTAAATCTCTGAAACTAAGGTGCTCCTTACAGGTGAGCAGCACATCATCTCAGCCTCGTCTATACCTATGACCTCATTTCAAAATTGTTTTTTTTTGCATTGAAAATTTGTGAACCACTGGCTTTCTGCCAGTTTCAAGCTCTAACCTGAAATACTCTGGGACAGCCTTTGAATTATGGTTCCTTTTTGCATTACAAATTATTGCTTGTGGATGCTTGTCATGTTGTAATGCATCTCCACACGGATGATAGGATTCAACTTTTGCCTGTTTTCATTAGCTTCCAGTGGTGGACTGAGCAGGGTTGTTTTTGTTGTTTTTTTTTTTGTTTTCGTGAAGGACATGTGAAATGTGCTGAGCAGAAACAAAACACATTACACTGTAATTCACTGGAGTATTGTTGCCCTTCATGCAAGTGGCGTGACAGCCACTGCCTTCTCTACTGCAAATCCGTGCCTCCCCTCCATTCCCTTGGGCATTTCTTATTTTTGTTCATGGAATGCCAAATTTATTTGTAACTGCACAACATTGTGCATTCTTGCTAACTGGGGCATTCATTTTTCTTCCTTCCTTCCTCCCCAGCCCATTCAGGACACAAGTTTGTTCTACAATATGCTCTCTCCAGTGATACATCTCATCCAATTTTAAATGTTTTATATAAAGGAGCTCTGCTTCAGAGACTACTTAATACTATTTGAGGGCCAGATTGTGACTTGGATTTTGCATACCTATACATCACACAAGCTACCTGAATCTTGGTTTCAGGCATACAGAATTTCAGCTATTGTATTCTAAGAGTAGGTACAAAAGAAGTGTCAGAAATCCATGAACTTTTCACTTTACTGTTTCAACTTAGATGCCAGAGCACTGAGGCAAGTGCAAGGTATTTGGTGCAGAATAGGTCAGCAGCAAATGTGAAAAAGGTATGCTGATAAGGAGATGAGTAGGACTTCTTTTACCCCCTGTGGCTTCTCTGAGGCTCTTGGTCATTTTTCATGTTCAGTCTGTGTCAAAACTAACAGCTGTGGTGATAAGTAGATGATTGCCCTACGTATTCATACTCTAAATATCATCCTCTTAATCCTGCAGAAAGTGTTTCCTCTACTTATGCATTTTCATCTTAGCTTTGGCATTTGATGAATAAGGAAAGGCTTTGATTGTCTGTCCTGTGTTAAGTTGGGAATCAGGCTTCTACAATGTTTTAAGCAGTCATGTTACAAGATTCAGATGGACTTTACATAACCATGAGGTGGAAGGTAGGGCCTATTAATTTTTTCTTTTCCGTTAAAAATTTGCCAACAGCTGTGGATAGGTTATAAGCTAAGCTGTATCATCATGGTTTCTAGAATGATACTGAATTTTGTTATACATAAGGCTAAGACTGATCAGTTCTGTTAGTATGTGGTCATCATGGCTTTGTCTCCAGGGACTGAGTGATGTGTTGCCTTATGCAATGTTTGAAACTGGACTGCAAGATCTCAACTAGATTTTATTTGTGATAGTCTTTAAAGCCTAGAAGCCAAAGTTGTTAGTATATGGATCATGACAAGGAAGACTAAAATAAAACATGGTATAAATTTATATGCTATTGGTCTGAAGGGGGCGATAGTGCTTTCACCGAGTCTTACCTGATCGTTCCTCATGACCTTCAAATTCCTGTGTACAGGAAGCAAATAGGACTTAAAATTCGTATTCTACTTGGGGCTACTCTTTGCTGATTTACCTCATCGTAAAACTTGTCTGTCTTGTTCTTATAGTAGTTTGCTCAGGTAAAAAAAAAAAAAAAAAAATTATTTTTCCTTAGCTATCAAACAAGGCTATATGTATTAACAGTTTTATTTGCTGTATATAGTGTCAGCTTTCCATCTTGTTAGATATTCAGCAAGATCATAGAAAGTCAAACATCTCAGTAAAATCTATTTTTACCACTGTGAATGCTTAACACTGGTGTGATTTCAAAGAAGCCCATAGGTAAACTGAATTTAATATGGTCCATTACTTTTTTCCTTTTGCTACAGGAGGCGTGTGTGTATTTAAGGTCTCTTAAAGACTGTTTTGTCACTGGTGTTCCTTTTTTCCCAGTAGTAACTCCACAGAGCAGCAGATAAATTAATTCTTTCCAGGTGGAATGAGAAGTAAGAGTGCTAATTATTGCCGTTCTGGATGTGAGTGTAATGAGCTGTCAAGGAAAAATTAGGTTTGTGGTGTTTCTTCTCAAGTTGGTTATATTTGGTTCAAGCATAGATTCTTCCGGAGCAAAACAAAACTGATGATGAGGCTTTCATAAGCAGTTAAAAACTGATTCACCTACTAGTTTCTATGTAGAAGGTCAACAAGCTT
Source organism: Nycticryphes semicollaris (assembly GCA_013400055.1). Taxonomy (NCBI): domain Eukaryota; kingdom Metazoa; phylum Chordata; class Aves; order Charadriiformes; family Rostratulidae; genus Nycticryphes; species Nycticryphes semicollaris. Next base: position 143,800 of record VXBJ01002028.1, on the reverse strand, counting down.
CCATATACAAAGAAACTGTGTTGGGAATACATTTGTAAGAAAGAAATAGTTTAGTTGCTGTGTTTTTATTGCTATGTTCCTTCATCCCATTTAAGCACATCTAATTTGGGATGTGAAGACTTTTCTTCTGTCTTTAAATGTAGTTAGTGGAGGCTTGTTTATCATCAGCCAAATTACTGCCAAGAACTTTCCTAAGAACTAAAAGACTGAAAAATTAACTGACTGTCTATGAGAATTAGAAGTTAAATGTTTGATGACATTCAATTGCTGTTCCTGAACCCGTTTGACTCATGAGAGTCCTTTTGACTAAGGAGAACAAGCATTCAACAGAGGATTTGTTCTTTGTAATGAAATTATAAGATGCTTTTTATCATAGTTCTTTTCCATCTGGCTTCCTATGATTAGACAAAGCATGATGTCTGATTCTTTTTGGCTTTTTTTCTTAGGGTTTTGCTAAGTTCTAAAAAACTAATTGCTCATAACAATAGAGTCAACTAGCCATGGCAGCTAACTCTAAAGTCATAATACAGTATCAATAATCATATCATTTTGCATTTCTTTACACTTTCTGGTCCAGAAATTCTTTTCTTTGTTCTTTGAATACCTTTCTTCTTTTCTAACAAGTGATAAGACCAGAAGACGATCATACTGGACTGTTTCTTCTTTATTTTGCGCTTGCTTCTACTCGAGATGATAGTAAAACTGCTATTGAGTTCAAAGGAACAGGCTCAGGGTCAGTACAAACAGTGAACAAACCATCTGTGTCTCATCAAGTTTTGTTGATTTTGTATGTTAATACCAAACCCCAGAAGTGCTGTGTCTGCTCCTCTAGTTTGATTGGTTGGGGAAACACATTTTGGCCATGGAGAACTGCAGTGATGAAGGCCCTGGCAGCACCTAGAGGAATGTGAACAATATGGATGCAATGTCACAATCTTTTGGTATCTGGGGAGATTAATCAACCCCCAGATGTATGAGAATGCCAGGTAGATACACTGTGGCCGTGCGCTCTGTTGCACAGCTCAGGGTAATCCTGCTTTTGCGATGTTTATCAGTAAAGAGGGCATTCTGTGAGCTGTTACTATAATGTTTTGATTTACCTCCATAAGCTGTTCTTTATTTTTTTTTTAACAGAGGCCTCCCTTAATAAAAATATGAAATTTGAAATTTCAGTTTCCTGGAATTCCTGCAATCAATTTTATTGGCTATGCCAAGTGTTTAGTGCTTGCATGCCCTGACTTTGGCAAAGCTTCAATATATTGCACCTACCACACAGCTTAGCATATCTGTTTCTCTTTCATTCTCTCTCTTTTCTTCCTATGTAAAATATTAGAAATAAATTCTGTATTTGGTTGATCAGTGATGAATTGCCTTGCCTTTATCCAACAAACTTTGAGTTGGTTGTGTTTAAATCCCTACAAAATTTAAAATCCAATCAGCACAGTAATTTGCCTATATGACAAACCTCCAGAACCCAAGGCAGAGTAAATTTTTCATTTGAATTTTAAAGGCAACTCTTTCTAGGCCCGTATTAATGAATACATTTGCAATTAATAATAACAATTAAAATAAAGATAATCAAAGGCACTTGATTACTAGAATAAGGCTATCTCCGATAAGATTCATGATAGGTAAAGGTTTAAAGTTTCAAGCTAGTCCAAGGACTGTGGCATGTGATGTGGTTCCCGCTATTACTGACATGGTAAGGTAGTCTTCTTGAATTCAGCTTCAAATTTGGAAAGAAAGATAGTAAGATGAAGGAGGATCAGGATTTGTGGAAAAGCTCAAACAGCAGCCAATTTGTGGAACATACCCAGAATAAGAAATATGTCTGTGATAATTCCGCCAGATCCAATAAAACCATCAGTGGAGTGAGGTAGGCTTCAATGTATGTAAAGATGGCCACTGCAACTGAACATCAACACTTGACACAAACTTAAATGAGATCAGTGACAAGACTTATATTTCTCTATTTTGATTCTTTCTCCCTTTGGATGTACAATTATTCTCACAAATGTTCTCCATTTTTCTTAAAACATGCAAATGTGCACTTATTAAAATGCATCAGTCTTTTATAATTATTTTCAAGCTACTCTATTCATGTGACTTTGACCATGCCTGGATTTGGCAGTCTTGACATCTGGATCTGAGTCTTCCTGCCTAAGGTATCTCAGTATGTTCTGGGAGAGAATGAGAGTAGGGAAAAAAATCACTGACCAGTGAGGGATTTGCATGTCGTATGAATGATGTTAGCAATTGTCTCAACTCACTACAGGACACTGCTACAGGACAAACTCAGTCTAATGACTTCTTCTTGTGAGTATCTTGCCATGGTGTGCCCAATGCCTGGTAGAAAAAGGACCTAAGGAGACTTGGTGACATCTCTTGTTCCTTGTGATAATGTCTTCACATCCTCTGTGTCCATATCACAAAATTGCTCATCTTTTAGGATCAGCATTTAAAACTCTCCCTATGTCTACATATAATGCAGACTTCTCACAGCATTATCTAGTGACTGGGAGATATGGACACCAATCAGAACTGTCATATCTATTTTAAGGCGCATGAATATATTCAGTAATAGAACAGCAGCAGATCTTGGCTTTTTAGAAGCATTTCATATTTTTTTCCCCCAGATGCTATCAAACATTCTTTTTTTTTTTTTGCTTTAAGCTTTGATAAAGATACCAGCTGACTACCGATCCTTGAATATAATGAATATTCTACATATGTGTTTCCTTGATTTAAATGGGAAAGAACGATGTTGGATAGTGTGAGAAAGCACATATATTTGGTATTGGTAAGTAAATATGAGTTTCCTGCAAATAAATGTATTTTCCTCACATGAGATCCACCCCCCTTCCTCCCCCTGCCCCCTCAGGTCAGGATTCAGGAACTTCCCCTTTACTAAAAGCAGAATTAATACCGAAATGTGAAATCATGGATTAATGGAAATACATGTACAACTGCTTTTGTATCTGCATTATTATTCCCAGGACAATGAGCACTTGCAGAGATGACAGCAAGAATATGTTCTTTAGTTAAAATGTCAGCTCAGAAAAATACTGCTGATTGGAAATGTTACATACCACTGCAGTGTATAAGGAGCTGCAATGACTCAGAGAACTTGAGGACATATTCCCAAGGAAAAATTTTCTTGCCTGATATGACCTGTTGATAAAACATTAAAACCTCATAAAATGTAAAGATCTCTTGCCAAATTGAATTTTGAAAGAAATAACAAAATGATGATACATTTAGAAGAGTCATGAAAAAGGTGTGTTTCTTCTAAATTTTGAAAGGAGGTTTTGTTTCTATTTGGGTGTTACTGTGGAGACTGTATTGTCATGTGGTAGTGGAATAAGTTCACGCAGAGAATGACAGCTTGGGCTAAGCTTCCTGGTTTATGTGTGTGGCTTGATTTCTTTAAGGTTAGCTTGAATCAGAAAGAGTGTAACAGAATAGCGCCAATCTCTGCAATCTCTGGCCAGGTATCATATAATCTACATTGTTGTTTATGTCCCAGCTAACTGCTACCTCACTCTGGAAGTGTCATCTTTGGTTCATACTGTGGTTGTGTGAGGGCTGTGCATATGTGGGGGATTAAAAAAAAAAAAGTTTGTAGCCTGAAGAATGTGTAGTTCATCCCTCCTAAACCGAGAAACTTGACTGAGGTACTTCCATTCAGAGCTGAGATGCACTGGTCTCCCTCTGTAATTACTGTGGGGAGGGAGAGGCGCAACCCCATGGTAAGAATCAGGTCTCAGATACGTATGTAGAAGTGAGATGGCAGACATCCGTCCATAACCCAAACAAGGGAAGGAGCACAAGTGAGATATCAAAAGGGACTGCAGCACTGATGTAATCTAATATGGCGATATCATCAGGGTGGTTTTCTTTGAGTGTTTGTTTGAAAGGTCTTTGGTTTCTTTTTCAGTATATTTCCCCGCAATCTTGTGTCTTTGGCTAGCAGCAGAGCTTCCTCCTTGATTGCCCTTTGGTGTGCCATTAGTGATAGTGGGTAAGGAGGATCTGAATCAGTGGAAGACGTGTTGTGTGGAATCCCAGTAGTGAATGGTATCTGGTGATGAGCTTCTTCAGTGAGCCTATTTTGGGGGGTAGCTATTTTCTCTGTACCTGATACATTCATCCTGCATCAGGAAAGTAAGGGATTGGGTAAGTGAGATGTGATTTGATGCACTTAGCTGGTCACCATGACAAAATTACTATTACATAGTAGAGAGATTCCAGAAACAGGACAGCAGGACAAAATTACCATTTCTTTGAAGGTGGACAGGACTTTGCCTGAAAGATCTTGCAATTACGTGATGTCCCATGCTGTGCTGCTTCTGCTGTCTTCAATTTTGTTTCCTCATTTTTATTTCCTGTGACCTGTTTCTTAAATATTGGTGCTGAGGCTCTGTTCACAGTACTGCAGTCCCTGTTCTCCCTTTGTTGCTGTCCAAATGATACAAGTAATTTTCCCACCTTTGTTGCACTCTCTTATCTTTCCCTGCTGGCATTTGAACTTACTGAACAGTTTCCCAGATCTGACCATCATGTGTTTCAGTATGGCATCCTTATTAGCTTGTAGATTGCCTTTATCAGCTCTCTGAGAGAAAGGATTGTTAACATACTAGTGTGCATGTTCCGCATTTCTAGGCAGACTAATTGCCACTTAAGAGAACATAAATAACACTATAATATACTGCTCAAGATTGTAGCAGCACAAGCTATCATGGACAAACAAGGTCATGTCACCATTCTGTATTACATTCTGTTGTTTCTATTAAACCAGACTGTACATTAGCAATCCATAACAGAATGGGATCAATAGCAGACTTTTTGTTACTAGTACAGAAACAGCTTAGGGATATTTTACAACTCCAGTGCTTACTGCTTTCTCCTCACAGTCTGATGGGAATGTTAAAAACAATGAGGTGGCTGTTGATCAGTAAACTTCAGGGTTTTTTTATTATTTTTCTTCTACTGTTTGAAACAGCAGCTGGATATGAAGTGTGGAGGGGGCCCTGTGAGGAAAGTTTGTTTCTATAACAACACGGTGTACAAATGGAGTTCCCTTTCTTAGCTCCTTTCTTGAAGTGGAAAACTACTGGAGTTTATTTCAGATGCAAGGTACTGGATAGCTCTAGCAGTGTGTGAGACAGTAAGTAGTGACAGAGGGAGTTTAAAGCAACTCTTGTGTGTGGGGAATGTAGCTCTAGGGAGATAGACCTGTTTGTTTTCTTTTTTTTCCCCCAAGCTTTTTTAAAGCTGCATGTCTGTGTGCTCACCTGAAGCCCTGTTGCTGGCTTTGCTTTCTAACCCCTCTTTCTGCTGTTAATATTTTAGGAAGGAATCATGTTAGGGCACTGTACCTCAATAAAGTCAAGTCACTGCCACCTTAACATTAAACATGCCTGGAAAAACATGTCCTAAAAGTGGATGGGGCCACCTCTCTTCCCAGTGTCAAAGAAAGAAGGAAACAGAATGATTTGGGCTGCTGGGGTGAATGTCTCCGAGTCAGCTGAATTTGTCATCCACCACAGTGCCTCTCACAGATGAACAGCTCTTACCTCCACAATTACCTCTGCATGCCTGGTAGTATTTCTTCATTCAGTTACCTACAGGACCCCCAGGACTATTCAGCCAGAGGCTGGGTTAGTCCTATTCCGCTGTGACAGAACTGCTAGTAAGGTTTAAGAAGATTCACGCTGCTGTTGATTTGATGTTACCTTTAATGCTGTCATCTCCACTTGCACACATACTGGCACGTGGGTGTCTAACTTTCATTGAAATGTACACAAAATACCAATTTAGAGAAGCCTTTTCCTGGCTGTTGAAAAGCTGTGGTTTGGTGACTAAGTTAGGCTTTGTTTTTTAGCTGTTTTTGCATGGTTACTCAAATTCATGAGAGATATTTTAGGTGACGTACTCAAAGATTGCATTTACAAACCAGAGACTCCGATATATTAACTTCCTGTCATTGCTCCCCTTACATTTTAATTAGTTTCTTCTGATTTCAGCATGGAACTGCCAAATTTATTTAAGCTGTCAAAAATGCAAAATTAGAATATCCTAACTGTGATTGCTACCTATGGATATCTCTGTTCTCTTTCAGGTCTCCTCCAGTACCTCTTTTTAGATTGTAACTCTTGTGCCTTTACCAGTTGTGCATGAGACTGTAATTTTCACTCCTTGTATCTAGTCCCTGTGAGACCAACCAGCTGTATTAACTGGTTTGCAGCTTATCCCATAAGGATTCACTGCTCAGTGTAGACCAGATAATCATAAATATGAAGAGCTGGCAGTTGTGGGTCAGTGGGGGCCTGTGCTAGTGTGAGATGTGCAGTGTTGGGGCTTCTGCTGTCCAGATTGCCGGCCTGATTTAGTGAGCTGGGTCCTTGTTTCTCCTTGGCAGGGAAACCTGGGCAGGAGGGTTGTGTGGAGGAGGCAGTCAGAGAAGGAGAAGCTGATATTCTTGGGGGCTTTGCCCCAGGATGCAGTGCGGCTGTGGCCAGGAAACATCCCCAAGCCTTGTGAGATGAAAGGACTCCTTGGTAGACAAACAGCCTTCAGGCAGGAGCAGGTGACTGTTTGATCTTTTCCTTTTAATTGTCTCTCACCTTCTTTGTGGTAACGGATGTGCATTTTATCTAAGTAGTAAGGGAAAGAGGTGTGCAAGAGGTGAGAGCTCTGACCTTTGGCCTTGGTAGGCTGAACTTCATTCTCCTGCCTGAAAAACCGTTGAAATTATCTGCTCCATCAAAAAAGCATATAGTTATTTCCTATAGAATAAGGCCTCAAACTTAGCTTCCCTTACTTAGGCACCATCTCCAGAGAGAAAAAAAACATACTGGATCACAGATGGAGCTCCTTGTGGGCAGGACTCAGAGCGCACATCCTCAGGAAGAAATGATCTTCTAACCCCTCTATATTCTTCTTGTGAGGAAATGCAGACAGCAATACCTTTGCTGAGCTATATGCGGGGCTCAGTACAAAGAGGAATCTATTCCCTTCCACCATGGGGAAAAGAAGAAAGGACACGTATCTGCAAAATCTGGTTGGTTTTTTTTTTTTTGCCACAGATGGGATGTACAACCCCTCTTTGGAATCCTAATTCTATTTCAGTGGTATGATAGGACTGCATGCAGTTGGAACAGTACAAGCTTGCACACTGACACATCCGGCTTGTTCTTTCCAGATTGCTAAAGCTTATTTTCAAAGGTCTCATTATTGGAGATCTTCCATTGTGTATTTTAAGCCTCTGATATCTTGCTGTCAATTAAATGAAAACAAACTGCTGTTACTTTGTAATTTAAGGGAGACCTCTCAATAAAAATATGTTTACCAACAATTACACATACGGAAGCATTTTAAAAATATTTTAAGTACACTGCAATTAACTAAAGGTGTGAAAATGAAATTGCCTGTATTCACAGCTTCACAAGCATGGCCTTACATTCAATGACTATCAAGTTTGTTGGGCTATTTTTCCATATATATGGCCAATAGAATTAGAAGTCTTATCTCTAGGCAAAAGGTGTTTGTATTTTCTTTGCTTTAGGTAATTCTTTCAGCTAGGAACAATGTAGTGTGAGTAGCTTAAGCAAATACTTATCTTTTTATAGTTGCAGTGAAACACTGATATGGGAAACACTGATGCCTTGTTCTACGCTTTTTAGCAATTGCTCTATAAAATATACCAGTGTACAATGCAGGAAATTTTGAAAAATTACTGGATTTCTGACAAGTACCTTTACTTTTAGCTCAGAAAAATGTTATTGTGGCTTATGCAGTCAAATTATAAAGAAATAAATCTGGTATTGGTGGAAAATGCATTCATATTAGGACATGTGAGTCTATAATTATAAAAATAAGCCTCCTGTGGTTTATGAAGCTAAAATATTCGTGGGTGCCTAACTGCGATAATTTAGTGCAGAAATAGGAGTTCTGAAGCACATGTACATTTCTGCATGTGAATCTTGGGTTCACGTCAGAAAAGCTGGTTAACTTTTTTTTGTTACACGTGTCTGTGTTGTGGTACTGTTATTCCTCTCCTGATACTTCACAGCACTTGGAAATGGCTGAGGTGATTCACTAGCAGAAAAAACCCACACAGGACTTTCAGGATTTCTAATAATGGAAATAGTGACAAGGGAAAGCAATTATTTCCAAATCTGTTTCATTGCACAGCTCCTAAAGTGTTTTTTTTACACTTTTTTTTACACTTCAGGTGTGCGACATCTAGTACATAAAGTAATTAAGTCTCTCAAAAGACAGTTCAAGTCATATAAAAGTGCATGTTACTGGTGGTGCTATAGCCATGGGCTCTACTTGTCACATCAGTCATCTCACTTCACCTAAAATTGACTTTTTTGTCTGAGAAGACTGAACAAATTCTGATGCATTTGTACAATCTTTTAAATACAATTTGGAAGGAAAACACTTTGCATTCATGATATTTCAGGTGTGCTGGGAGCTCAAAGTGAGTTTGCCAGAGACTTTGTTCCATACACAGGACCAGATATAAGCAAAGAGTCCTCCTCTATCTTGTAATATTTCACATGATCTACAAGTATAGTATTGTCTAATATTTCTTAGAAAAGCAGTAGTCATGGAACATTTCTTCCTTGCTACTATTGGTAATGTCAGCGTGGTTCTATGGTTCCTTTTGCCTCACTGCTGACTTGTTGCACATATGTTTTTGTACATCTTCCTTCTCTTCTTGAGATAAGTGAGATAGCTTAAGTCCTGTGCATGGAGCCCCACTAATATCTGTCAATAGCTCTGTTCCAGCTTGTATTGATGTTGGCAGGTGACTTTGGTAAGTTGGGTGAAATATTATCCGTCTCTGAAGATTGTTTTTCAGGTATGCCTCTTTGTGTCCTCAGCATAAGTGGAACAATGATCTGGAGGAACCTGATTCTTTCATGTAAATTCAGAGCTTGCTCTTCTTTTTCTTTTTCTGTGAACTTATTGAAGATGCAGCCAGAAATTTCTTAGTACATCTGGCAGAGACATGTGCTTAGAAAGTACTGCTTGGAGTTGAGATAAAGACACTGACACTTTTCTAGGTCTGTTTCTATTATATTGTGGGAAATTATAATAAAATATCCAAGAACTTAGGGGGCAGTTCACTCTGCTGCTCTTCTCCCATACCCAAGGTCTCTTGTTATTTATGTTGCCACACTGTGTCTATAGACCCCAGCTGTGATAAAATTCTCATTGTGTGAGGCACCATAGAAATGAGTTGTATGGCACAGTCCTTGACACAATGACAGCACAGTTTAGTATGGGAAGACAAAAAGGGGTAGCAAAGACATGCTGTGACTTGTGTAAAGTCGTCCAGTGAGCAGCAGGAAGGAGTAGGAACAGAACCATAGTCTCCAAGTCCCAGTTCCCCTGCAAAACTCCCAACAGATGTTTCTTTTTAAAGGCGGGCTCTCATTATAAAAACAAAATGTGATTTTTGTAATTTTTCTTGCTAAAGGACCTTTAGAAATGCCAGATACAAAAGGAGATGAAAAATCCTAGATGAATCATATGAAGAATTAGGTATAAACCTCCCTGAAACTGATTTGAAATAGAGCTTGGACCACCTTTAGTGACAGAACAGAGAGAATGAAATCACAAAAATATTTCTATCTTTTGAAAAAATAGGTCCATGTCTTTGAAATGAAAGGGCTTGATTAAAAATATATATCTTTCCAGGGCAATATTAACATTTTAATTTATTCTTTTCTTATTCAGAATGCAAAAAAGAGAGAATTTCCTAGAATTTCCTACCATATGGCAGTGCTGGCTTCTGAGCAGTGCTTGTGCTAGGCACTTTACTGCCTCTCCTATTCTGTCCTGAGGATGTTACTGTTCAGCAGAACCCTACTTCTGTTTGCTCCTCTAATTTTAATTCAGACAAACAAGACAGACAAGTAGCACAGAAGAAGGATAACAAAGTCTTGATGTGCATAGGTGGGGGAATATTCTAAGTGAGAATTTTTTTCTCTTGCCCAATTAGCGTCCTCTTTAACATGTAGGTCTATTCAAGAGAATAAATTAGGATTAATACATTGCCACAAGCCATCTTTTCTCAGGCTGCATAGCCTATGGTGGACCTCCTGACTACTCTTGAGCAGAAAATAGGCATTCTCTTCACGGTGACAGTAAAATCCTCCATACCGTGCAGTGTGGTGGCTTCTCTGCTAAGCTTCTTCTGTGCTAGAATGGATTTCACAAGAAGTGAGTCATGAGACTATCAGTATCACCCCCATCACAGCTCTGCTTAGGACAAGACCTGGCCTAGAGTATGCATGTACTTATATACCTGTGTTTACAATTTACAATTTACACAATGTGTTTTCAATTTGGGTGCTGGGTCAGACCTTCCCTTTGCCTCCTTTCACTGTGGTAATTTTGCCATTGAAGAGGAAGAACATGCTTGTTCCAGGATTTGAACTTTGTATATTTTCCCTTTTTCTGGGGAACTTCTCTTTTGAACATATTCTATGATCGTGGTCACTTGTTTGATTTCAAGCTTAAAAAAAATAATGGAGAGAGAGTGACATCACCTCAGTAAGTGAAACCATTTAAATCCTGTGTATGGTGCTGTGCATGTAGACAAGGAGTACAAGGAGCCCAAGGCTTCTAACTAGTGAGTAGAACAGGTTTGTCTTTAGAAAGCAGTAATACCACCTACCCTAGCTGTCTGCTTTCCTTCACTGCCTTCTCTCCAGAGGTCCCTGGTGAGATGATCAAGCTGCTCATGAATCATTTACTAAATTGCTGCTATTGAGAGCCTGAGGTAAAAGGCACCATTTTGATGCTCTATAGTATACTAGGCTGTAATTCCTGGTCATTCCGTGATGGCATTACATACAGCCTACAGCTTTCAAGTCCTTCAGGCCTTCGTATCAGAGGTGGTAGCCTGGCAGTTATCTGTTAGTAGTGGAGCTGAGGAAACTTGGAGCCCAGTGCAAGCCAGGAGCTGGAGTACATGCTCAGGAAAGGTTCATAACTGCTCTACACTCTCTGCTGCTGTCAACATGCTGCTGAAAGAGCCTGAGCTTACAAGTCTGACTCCTGTGAGCAGCAATGTAACCAGGATCTATCTTGCAGAAGTGCTGCTTCACAAGGCCAGGCTTTCCAAAGTGAAAAGAAATTAATACTTTCAGCTAAAAGGACTTGCCCTGATGACAACTCTAACTTGTAGAAAGTATAGATAGTTAGGTTTTATATCCTAGAAATGCTTTAGGAAGGAGTGAGCCATCTCAGATTCATGTAGCAAACTAGAGAATATGTACTTCATGCAGGCTTTCTGACATACCATGAAACTCTTAGTTCATGCCAAACACTGTTGTGCTTTCCTAGCACATAAAAGGAAATATGTTTCAGCTTCACACTGAGCTCCTGAAAT
>VXBJ01002028.1:98895-132199 GCA_013400055.1 Nycticryphes semicollaris | reverse complement strand
CAGCAAGGCCCCTGCTTGACACACTGTGAGCCAAAGAGGCAAGAAAAGGCCTCCCAATGCAGAGAAGGGGAAAATAAAGGCTTTGTGTGTTCCCAAATGCAAGAGTCTTGGGAGACAAAGCAGCCAGATCCCCTGTGTACAGAAGGTATATCCACAAAACAGCTCATAGTCATGCATAGTACCAGTGATTGTCTCATGCAAACAGAGAAGTTACAGACCAAGAAGGTATATTTATACTCAGAAAAGATGGAGTGTAAATCCACAGTAAAAAGTAAGATTTCTTCTGGGAAATTTTAATGATTTATGGAAATATTGTTAAATTAGTTCTTACATGCCATACTATACATAGCAACTGTAGATTTTACACAGAAAATATGGGTGATATAGTAATTATTTTTAAATGTGTAAATGTAAACAAGGACATAAGAATGTCTGTTCTAAATATGAGCAAACTTTGTTTAAAGAGTCCTGTAAGATAAGTGATATTCAAATATTATTTCTTCTAAAAGACGGAGAAAGGACAGGCTTTATAGTCANCAAGCCAGGAGCTGGAGTACATGCTCAGGAAAGGTTCATAACTGCTCTACACTCTCTGCTGCTGTCAACATGCTGCTGAAAGAGCCTGAGCTTACAAGTCTGACTCCTGTGAGCAGCAATGTAACCAGGATCTATCTTGCAGAAGTGCTGCTTCACAAGGCCAGGCTTTCCAAAGTGAAAAGAAATTAATACTTTCAGCTAAAAGGACTTGCCCTGATGACAACTCTAACTTGTAGAAAGTATAGATAGTTAGGTTTTATATCCTAGAAATGCTTTAGGAAGGAGTGAGCCATCTCAGATTCATGTAGCAAACTAGAGAATATGTACTTCATGCAGGCTTTCTGACATACCATGAAACTCTTAGTTCATGCCAAACACTGTTGTGCTTTCCTAGCACATAAAAGGAAATATGTTTCAGCTTCACACTGAGCTCCTGAAATAAAGATCAGCTTCATATTGCACACAATGCTGATATGTTTGTATTTGTATAACGAGTACATACTGCAGCAGAGAGCTATGCACAGCTAAACTATGTATAAGCCTCTTAAACCGATGAAGGGTACTCAAAGCTGTCCACAAGTAGGCTTGTCATCCATGATATTGCTTCAGGAGGAATCCCTACAGAGAACCAAAAGGAAATGTAGGTTGAATGTTGTAAGATGTGCATACAAAATACTCCCTATGATTTACAGCTTAGCAGAATATTGTGGCAGTATGAACTGTGCAAAGGCCACTTATAGNTATACTCAGAAAAGATGGAGTGTAAATCCACAGTAAAAAGTAAGATTTCTTCTGGGAAATTTTAATGATTTATGGAAATATTGTTAAATTAGTTCTTACATGCCATACTATACATAGCAACTGTAGATTTTACACAGAAAATATGGGTGATATAGTAATTATTTTTAAATGTGTAAATGTAAACAAGGACATAAGAATGTCTGTTCTAAATATGAGCAAACTTTGTTTAAAGAGTCCTGTAAGATAAGTGATATTCAAATATTATTTCTTCTAAAAGACGGAGAAAGGACAGGCTTTATAGTCAGGCAGAGTATATGCTCCCTCCCCATGAGAGACTTGAGGTGTCAAGAAAGCAAATGCTGAGATTTCTTAGTAATTCTTTCCTAAGTTAGACTTGTGTCAGCAGGTGTACAAGTACTACTCTCCTGAATCTAGCAGTACTTATGGATCCATGAAATACTACCAATCTGACTAGACAGTTATAGTACAAAAATTATGACACTGATTCCCCCAGAAATGTAATTTTGCATTTAGATCGTGATCTGACTGGTTTTGATTTGATTGAACTACCCAAGCTTGGATCTGAAGTTGTCTGCATCTGGTCAGCTATCTGGTTGCCTCATGTGGGGTTAAGCTACTGGATCTTCTTGTGCTGTTCTTTCTTTTTTTACTCTTAATTGGTGTAGCTTCCATCCTACAATTCATTCTCTCATTCCTCTTAATGATTTCCAGTTTAGTAGGGTAATAATAAACAATTTCTTTCATTGCTTCTCATTCTGTGACTAAAAATAATTCTTAATTTTCACATGAAATTGATCAAAGCCACTATTCTACCTCTTTCACTCACAGGAGCCCTAAATTGGATGTGAGCCTTGTGTTAAGAACTCTTCCAGGGAGTAGCTGTTAGGCTTGAGTCCTGGTTCATGCTTCTCAGACTTTGGCTTCATTTATTTTAGCAAGTGTTTTTTTTTCTTGGTTTTTTTTTTTTTTTTTTTTATGTTCCCATTTGCAAAGTGGATTTTATCTTGGTGAAATGCAGGATTTTATCACTGTGTCTGTGGCCTGACTACACATCATGCTGTTTCAGTGACATGCATTAATCAGCCCAGTTCTGTCACAGGTCTCCTTTTTGCTCAAAGCGTCCGCCCATGTTAGTAGTTGATCAAACAGCTGCAAGATCATTTGAGTTCCCTCTCTAGAATGACAAGAATTCTTGCCTGCAATGTGTGCAGACAAGGATTTACTGTTAGTGCATTCTAGATCCCAGAGTTTTTTAGCTGTTAATTTTTTAATCCAGTAGTATTTTTTTTTTTATCAGAACTATCTGTGAATGTGCATTAGCAAAATTGTATCTAAAATGTAGATGATTTTTTAGACTCCCCATATATTTTATTAATGCTTAAAAAAAAAAGGAATTCTATCTGCAAATAGTCTGAGTCATTTTGCAAGGAGCAAGCTGTTATTTATGTATTAACATTTCCTGAAGATAAAGTTTCTATAGAACATCAGGAAGCAGCCATAAATCTGGGGAAAAACTGGGACAGAAAGATGTAGATGCATTTTGCAATTGGCTATGCAGAAACATTCCATAGCAAAAGGTAGGATCACATGCAGTACAAATTGCTTGCTTTTGTGAGTTGGCAGAAATTACAATTAAAATAAAGAAGTGACATCTTATGTGACAGAACCTGAGTAGGCAGCACAGCATTTATCACCTCCTGTTCACTAGCTTTTCTTTTTTAAAATTAGTGAGATTTATCTTATATGACGCCTACTCATGGTCTTGTTGGCATGAACGAAAACAAAAATTAGAAATGAAGCAATGTAAAATAACACCATGAGTTACTGCAGCCAACAAGAAGGCACAAATTCTTTCCTGATGGTATGAAAAAGAACTGCACAAGGGTGGATGCAAGCCCCAAAATGTATTACTTCCTCGGGTTATTTTTGTTTGGTTTTTTTGGTTTTGTTCTCATAAATTCTAGTTCTCTCCAGGGAAAGATATATATGGAGCTATTTTCTACAAAATGAGGATTGGAGTGTGATCTTGATTTCAGCTGTGTAAATTCGAACTTATTCTGACAGAGTCAACTAAGTCATTCTGCGTTTACACTTACAAGCCTTTAATCAGAGTATGTCAGTGAACAGGAAGGTGTGACACATGAAAATCAAAGTTTGATGCTGCTGTTTTTCTTTCAGGCTGAGCATTTTGACATCTTGCTTGCTTAGTTTTCTGTGCTATGCACTGAGACCAACAATATTCTCTATTAGGAGACATGGAATCTGGGAGTTTTCTGAAAACAAAACTGAACAAAATCAAATGAAGCCAAGCCAAACCTAACTTAACACATTTTAATTTTAGAAGACTCAACAATCAAATATTTGGAATTCTGAATGACATGACTTTAAAAGAGAAATGGAGGAGTGCCATCCCAGAAATCTGCATTTTAGAGGAGGAGCAGAGCAGAGCAGAAGATAAATTATTTTATGAATATATTTAATAAACCTGAGCTTGTAAAAGAGCTCAAGTAAATCTTGAGTGGGTGGAAGGAGTGGGCACAATCCATAGAGTAACTATATATGTGATTTTAAAATCCCACTTTTAGGAAGCGGGTGAGATGAGAGAAAATGGTGACCGATATTTATATTTAAATTTTTTATATTTCATATGAGTCACTTTCCCATATTTGGACTTGAAGAATACCTCTAAATGCACCCCTGGGATGAATGGAAGCACACAGTTAATTACAACCTGGTGTTGATACAGCGGTGCCCTCCTAGGCAAATGGGATAGTGGCCCATATCCCTTTCCTTCCCACTGGCCTTAAGTTGCCAGTTACTCCCAAAAGTAGAGGCAACCGTTACCTGCAGTCCAGAGAGAACAAGAACAGCTGTTCTCCCTTTCTCCTCTCCTGCCTGGTACATTCACAGCATCTGACCTGCAGTCATTTGGAAACAAACATGCCAAATCTGTCCTTCTGTGAGCTTTGCAGGGCCCTTACATGGAAAGCAATGGCTTGGGCGGTATGTGGGTTGTTCTTTTTCAAGCTTGTTTTATTCCAGCAACAAATATCTGTGGTGCGAGTGTACCCAGTTTGTCTGAATACAGTATCGTGTACTGCACATTGTGTTCTTTGGTATTTCAGTAAAGAGTTAGCATTGCACAGGCTTAGAAGAAAGGACACTACGTGACTGCAGCAATGTACCTTGTACAAAACCTCGGTGCACATTTCACTGGGAAAAAGGAAAGCAGCTCAGGTGACAGGCTCGGAGTTGAGGAGTTCACTGTGTGATTTCACTCTGCAGTGGGTGCAATGAGAGTTTTGGATGACTGATGGCCGTTCTGCTGTACAATTCCATTACCTTTTGCTCATTATATTGCCTGTCTTTTCTGCTTATTAAGTAAGCCACCCTCTGGTCATCTGTGGTTTTGTAGTAGCACCTTGCAGCCTTGAAAGAAAACCTTATGAAAGCATAGTTAAAGACCTGAGGTTCTTTGATAGATATCAAGTTATTTTAGAACATTAAATGCCAAATTTAGTGGATACTGCAGAGCTGTTAAACGTGTAGGACACTTATCACAAAGTTTAAGGTGGCTGAATGTCCAGTAAGATCAGTTCTATAGTGGTGCAGTCTTTTAATGGGTCTCCCTGATAGTGATCTGACTGCTTTACATAGAGAGCCATGACATGCAGCACTGCTGCATTCCTGTAGGCTACCAGTCTCATAGTCATTCACATTCATTCATGTTTTCACAATCAGGGTATCAGTAGGAACAATCAGTTTGCCAAAAGGGAAAAAAAAAAAACCCAACAAAAAAACCCCAAAAACAACGGAAGAAAAGAAAAAGCATTTTCAACTGCAAGTTATTAACTGACAGTTCTCATTTAAGCAGTGTCACTTACAACTAAATATTTAGACTCCAAATCAGGATAATGAAAAAACATTTTCAGAAGTGTGATGAAGCTTCTGTCTAATTGACACTCGTACTTCCCTGTAGCTGAGGAGTATAAAGTTTCACAAAAGTATGAGCAACTTAACAGCCCAATTTCCTGCAGCCTTGACATGCTTTGTGTGGACAATATTTAAATCAGAAACGTCCTTTACCCTAATTTCTTGCTAAATTCTCTGCTTTTGCTAATAGGGAGATAGGTGAATACGTAATTTGTCACCTAGCAACCTTAGATGAGTGCTCTGAGCAGTTTTTGAATGAATAGTTGCTGACGGGTTCTTAAAAATAGCTAATTTTTTCTTTGTTTTGTTTGTGCAAGTGGAAGGTGTGGTCCCCCATATGTGCTTGTGTGAAGTGATAAGCAGGCGACTGAAGGGAGAGCGACACAGAAGAGGAAGTAAAAATGGAATCATAGGGTGTAATTGGCATGCATATATATATATAGAAATTCTGTTTCTATTATTTTAAGTCAACTCTGCATAAATTTGCATGACATACCTCAAGTTCCTTGTCTGTTTCATGGCATGCTAGTCAAATTCTTTGCTACAGAAGAAATGGGAACATAGATCCTCTGGAATGTTAAACAACAACCCCCCTCATCCTGGCAGGTAGGAAAATTAGTGCAGGGACTTGTTATTTGCTTCTGGTAGGTTGTAAGATTGTTAATTCTTGCCTGCGTTAGACTTCACCCTTGGATCTTAGACTTAAATAGCAACTGGTAGCAACAATTGAAATTGCATTAATGACAGCAGCTGGGTGGATGGGACAAGGGTGGATGTGGCCAGCTGCAATTGGGATGAAACTGTGGGCAATGACAGCTCCTGTATCGTGTTCTCTAAACAGTGCTCATAGGGAGGGGGCAAGAGCCCTTTCAGCTTATCTAGTAAAATTGAATCTGGACTGGGCAAAGTCACTGTTAGCCCAGAGAAGGTTGATGTCCTTCAGCAATTTAAAATCCTGCTCACCTTTAGTAACTGGGTTTCCGTAATGCTCTCTCTGCAATGGTCGACCCAATGATGCAAAACACCTACATGACCACTTCAACTGAGCACCATCAAGTCTTTTTCCAAAGAGTAGTATTTTGGTGACAAAACTAATCAGGCAGCTTTATATGTCCTGGCTGTCATGAGATATTCCTATGAAAAAAGGAGCATGGTCATATCATAACCAACTTCTGTTTGTACCCGACTACTTGAAAGGTTTGTCTAGGACAGTGTACCCCACCTCAACGGCTTGACTGGCTGCATTAATAAATTACAGTGAGGTCTTATTTTAAGTCCGCCCCATGCTGAGGGCATAATTTGAGATGATTGTACCCAGCAATGAAGAGAAAGGTTGATTTCTTTAGAAACCAAATGATTCCCTCAAAAGCCAAAAGTAGCGCAACTGCTATTTATTTTTGTAAGTGGAGGCACTTCTTTCATTCATGTGATAATTTAAAGCACATTATTTTTGTTCAGTGTAGGCACTTGAAGAATAAAGACAGCACTATTGGATGCTTTTGAGTTCTTTAAAAGATTTCTTGTATTTTTCTTCCAGCTTACAATGTTTTGTTTAAAAAATAAGAAACACATTATTGTGATGAAGCCAAAACTGGAGGACAAAGGAAATTTTTACAGACAGTGTGAGAGAGGTCAGATAGGTTGGTTAACAATAAACTGTCAATTAATGGTTTTTAGCTCACTGTGTATGGGATTATCCTTATCACAACATAGGGTTTGTTTTTATTTAGTTAATTTAATCATTGAATAAACTGGTTACCAGTCAGCTTCAGCTTATGCCCCTATCTGAAAAGGCCACTCTGCATGCTTTCCACATACTTACTGCAAGCTGCATGTGGTGTCTTAGTGTTGGCTCTTATAATAGTGACGCTGTCTGTGCGTGTGTGAGAAGATGTGGGCTGTGCACGGACATGCCTGCTGCGATTCCTGAGCAAAGAGGCAGGAGCACCCATCTGATGCAGAAGTGAGCTCAAGCAAGTCTCATTGTGAGGTGCAGGCAGGGTCTCCTCAGGGCTGACACCAGGCTTTGAGGCTGCTGGGACGTTGTCCACAGCGTGGTGGCAGCATAAGAATGGATGAGTTTTGGGACAGAGCCAGAGACGAAACCCAATGACCCCTTATGACATGTTTGCTACCATCAGGAGCTTGCAAGAGAAATGGGAATGTGGTCCACTCCAACCTTGTTTTCATCAGAGGGAAAAAAAACATTTGGCTAGTTTGTGGCAACCAATGGGAAATAAAATCTTAGCAAGGTTTAGACAGTTTGCAGAAGGCTCTTAGCAAAATTATGAAAATAAAAAACCCCTTCCTGTTGGGGCAGAAAATGCTTATGTCAAAGTGTATTTCTGAAATTGCTAACTGGATCTTTCATATGCTGGAGACGATTGATAGTTTCTTCTAAAAATTATGCTGGACCTTTCTAATGTACGTTTTGAGGCCTAATCAACTACTGTCCTATAGCACAGTGTGTGCCTTCTGCCAGGCATATTGAGATGCTACGTTTCATCTAAGAAGCTAGCCACCAGCTGCCTGTAACTGATTGGTATGAAGAGCCGGAAATGTTAATGGCAAGCAATTTAGCATGGTCATTTAAACCATGACTTTAAGCTGAAATATATTTGTATTTCTAAGCAAATGTGAAAAGAAGCAAAAATGTAACAGTGATAATGTAAATATTTCAAGATGTTTAGTATAATTATTTTGTGCTGTCTTTTGGGTAAGGAAAGAATGATAGATCATCTTCATTCTTCTTTTATTTTGTGTACTTTTAATGCCTACTTTGCCTTGTATTTTTAATTTTTCCCCCCAATATTTATGTTGTTATTATTAATTCTTCTTTTGTAAGTGCTAGATTTCAGTTTTCCTCTATTTCTGCCCTATTATTTCAGGTTCTTCTAGTTGTTTTACATTTTGCTATTTATTTTCCTCCTCCTCTAATATTTTCAGAAGATAGCTGGATTTCCATAAGCTAACAGGTCTCGGTGCAGAGCTAAGAGTTTTTTTTCTACATGATTTTCCTCCTTGTTTATCTGTGCAGGCTGCCATCAGATTTTCCATCACAGCCACTTACCAGTGTGTTGTCAGAGACATTGTACTGATAGTACATTGTACTCACGTGTGTATGGATGTGGGTACACAATACTATACTCAAGGCAGGTACTTCAGTCCTCCAGGTTGAGAGGTATCTCAGGAGCAGCCCATGGAAGCATTGTCAAATGTCTTATGTGGTATAATATTGTATGCCATTTTCCTGTGTGAAATGCGTATGGAACATCACATTTTTTCACTCAAACTCAATTTTGGTAATTTGCTGGTTGGATACTGAGCTGCTCCGGCTGCCTGGATGTTGGGAAAACACAGATGACATATCCTAAGTTATCACGCCTGTGCAATTAGTGTGCTGTTGCGCCATGTTTTTCTGTGGTGGTGCCATGTATCTGACTGACCTCACTTACTGAGCAAGGAATGTGAAGCCTCTTTCTGGGGGCAGTTTCTTGCTGTGTGGCTGGGGGCTGCCTCTACATGCAAGTGTGCTTATTGCCTCCAAAATCTTTACCATAGCTGTGGTAATGGTGCAGTATTTCTGACTCTTTTCTGTGTGTTCCTTATCCTGGCTATGGTTGGTGGTTGTCATCTTCTCTCTTTCCTGCATGCCAATTAATTCAACTCTGAAACCTGCCTCCTCAACACGTGAAAATCCTTGAGTTGCTAATCCACCAAAGAAAATAAGTGTATTTTCAGAAATTGCACTGTTCCACCAGTGGATTTAAATTTTTAAATCTGGCAGATGTCTATACTGAATTGTGCAGCTAGGTCTTCCTCTTCATAAAACACAATACTGAATATTCATTTTTTTATTGATATAATGTGGAAATAGTGCTAATCCAATATTTTGACAGTTATACAATGATAAAACTTGTAGAAAACAAGAGCTGAGTACTCAAGTCTGAACAACAGGCAGGAAGGTAAGCATTTAGTTCTTTGAAGCATGAAGTACATGAAATTTGTGTGCAAAAATTGCCTTACTGATTCAGTTCACCTAGCCAAGTACTCTGTCTTCAACAGCAATGAACAGAAAATAGAGAAAGAGGAAAGGCAAGCATATTCCCCTGGGCAGGCCTACTGAACTTCCAGATACCAATGGCTTAGGCACTTCTGGAAGTAGAGTATTTTCTCATGCCTAGTAACCCTTTGTGGATTTTTTTTCCATTTAAAAACATGTCTACTTGTTTCTTGAATTCATGTAAACTGTCCTGAACTCAGTACCCAGATACAATGAGTTCTGAAATTGAACTACATATAATTCAAAAAGCTACCTCATTTTTCTTGGATCTGTCCTCTGGACATCTTATTTCATGCTCCTACTTTTTAAATTATTATTTTGTAGGCCACTATCATATCCTCCCTTGAAGTTGTTCTTCCAGGCTGAAGACTTCTGGTCTATATACTGTTTTCTTGTCAGATGCTGTTTCTGCCATGAGTGGCGTTGCTTTTCTCTGCATCCTTCTCTGTACCTGGTTCTACTGTATCCTCCTGGAAACAGCACATACTTGTGACAAGTGATTGCTGCTTGAACAAGGATTTTTCATTCGTACATGAATTGAGTCCTCTTCCTTCTAATGAGTGTTTTTTGTGGCTGTCATGCATTTTGCATGAAAATGTTTGAATCTTAATCTTTCCTACCATTTATAACTGTATTTATTTTCTATTTGGCTTATTTGTACCCATAATAGTTCTTGGCAGATTACCATGGCGTTTTTGAGAAAGGGAATCTTGTCCCTTTCCTGTGCCTCTTTTTCAAGCTGTTTGTGTGTCTGAATCCACCAATGCTGAGCCACAGTTTAGTATTACTTTCAGAGTGTGTGCGAGCCATAATAAACAATTTTGAGCTGAAATTAGAATGGACCATTGAGTCCATTAAAAAGAAACAAATACAAAATGGGAGATAGAAACACTATAAAATTACACTGCTTCACTGAGTGGGTAAGGAAGCTTATGGCTGAAAAAATCCTAATGGATGTGTATTAGTGAACAGGTAAGTGCCCAGGAAATAATGAATAAAGAATTTCAGGCTTTTCTTGGCAATGCAGATCTTCTTTGTAATGAATAGTAGTGTTAACTTCTTAGTATGGAGAAGGAATTAGCAGCAATATTTGACTTCATTTCTGTTTTGTGGTTTGCAATGGTTGTTACAGAATAATCGTAATTCACACTGGATCAAAGATAAGTTTAATAAACCAGGGACTTCATTAACATTTCACATTCCATATCTCACCACTGGATTAAAAGGACTTTCAAGTTCTTTAGGAAGAAAATGTGTCGGCCCTCTATAGGACAGCTTCAGAATCCCAGTTGGGCTTGGTACCATAGGGCCAAGATTATACAAAGCAACAACAGGCTTTATCCCTTCCACTTTGCCTGCATCTCCACTTCAAAAAAGTTTAATGATTCACATATTCGTGCTTAGCTGTGCAAACTGATTTATGTTTTTATCCCTTTTTTCCCTGGACTCTGCAACTACTGGGTTGGAAAGTGCTTAAAATTTTCTGTCTTTTACACTCTTGGAATAATAATATTAAACCATTACAGGTATGTGTGTATATATATATATATTTATATATATATGTTTTTTATTTTTACTTCAGAGCTGAAATAGTAAAAGACTTTTTGTACTGCTGCTTCTATTAGGGAATAGCTATTGGTTTTGCTTTGCAGTCCAGCCTGATTTACACTGGTGTTCAATGGGGACTCCAATGAATGGGAGGGTGCCAGGAGGGCCCTGGGAAACTGGGCTCATTTTGCCTCTGTTGGCAGAGGAATAGGAAGGATCAGGATAGAGGCTGCTCTTTCTGAATGATGATATTTTTGCACTAACCACCTCCTCAGGACTAGTTGCCACACAGTCAACTCTTGGTGGCAGAAGAAGCAGCCAGTCTGGCTTTCTGGAACTCTGCTAGGGGCAATGTAAGACCAATGATGATTCATTTTCAATTTCTGCAACCTGTTACCCTAGATGAGAGCTCAGGTTGCCTATGGCTCAACCCTGCAATACCTTATCAGAATAGAAGTATCGTATTCTGCAGCCCTTCCCCAGCCAACCTAGATCACCTGAAAATATAAAGCAAGTCAGATTCAGGATTGTTAGTGAGGAAGAGCACATCGTGTGAAGTTTCTAATAAAAACTGTAATGATCTCATGGAAGTTGATACAAATTATTCTGTATTTATGTTGGGATTTAAAGGAGAAATATCCAACTACTGCATTTCAAATACTTGTTTGGGTGACAAAAAGTGAACTAGGTGATTGGATGACTGCAGAGAAGCTGTTTTCATGCCAATTGACAGTGGAAATTAGCTAGGAAATTGCTCAAAGGACTGGAGTTTAGTTACATAAACTTAAAATTAGAAGAACATTCTGTACTATATGAAGAAAAACATATCTAACATTTGGTATAAGCTAACATTAGTCAGGGTAATTAAATTCAATGTTTTTTAAAGATTAATAGATGTTTTACTTCAAGAGCTTTAGCAAGCACAGAAACGGGAGGAAAAGAGTATTGCTCTACCATGTTTTCTTCTTTCATGTGTTCTGGCATGTTAATTTGACAGTATCAGAGAAGTGGCTAGCTGGGTGAATTTTCTTGATTTCAGGTAGTTTTCAAAAGCAAATTACTGCCATAGGAAGATAAAACACATTTTTGGAAGTCATAGAAGAATTTTAAAATAAAACTGACTGAAAAAAAGATATTCAGTGTCAAGAGAAGTATTGATTGATTTTTTACCTTGGAAATTACCAGGAAGATTAAAAAAAAAAAAAAGAAAACCCACACCCCTCCCCCATGCTGTTTCCAGAAGATTGACATTTTTCATTGCAAGGCAAATTCTTGACACCTGCACATAGGGAGAATTGAAAGAGAAGTTGTCGAGAGCTGTTTTCCTGTATTTCCTGCCTTCCAGGGACTTGGAGAGACAGGTGGCCATGATAATGCTGAGGACAGCAGGAACGGTGTCATGCCTGCTTGGTCAGCCAAGCACTACAGCCTGCCACCTGAAGATGGGACTGTGACCTTTGAGATAGGTGAGGCAATTCTTGCAGCCAGTTTTGGGAAACAGGGATTTAAGTGCCTTTTGGAATCTTCAATATCCATGTCCTCTGTGCAGCCAAGCAGGACTCTGCAACTGCTTGATAAAACCCTTATGAGCCAACCTGCTCACACCAAATCCCCAGCACAATAGTCAGCACAGTTATACTGAAAGCAATAAGATAACCCACACTGATGAGCATGTGGCCCATGCTACATGTGAGATAAAAGAGTTTCTTGGTTTTTTTAGGATTGTTTGTTTGTTTGGTTTGGGCTTTGTTGTTGTTTTTATTTATTTATTTTAAATGATGTATGTATTTGTTATTTAGTTCTTATTTATATGAAAACATTGTGTAAATATGGTAGCTTTGTGATCATCTGCATTTTTAAAATGCTGAAAAATAATTTGGTCTTTGTGGGACTAAAGGGACTTTGTCAGCTCTTGTGGTAGCATCACTTTGTCTGATGCCTCACAAAATCATCTGATTACATGAAGAAACACTGGAAACTGTGATACTTTGCTACTTGGCACTGAATATTCCCCTCAGCCATGTGGTAATTGGTCAGGTCTCTCCTTTTACTTAGGATCTTGTTCTATGTCAGGAAAAGCCCAAAGCAAAGCATTTCACACAAAATTTGGAGATGCATGGTAGCAGTCTGGCCTTTTATCTCTCTCTCTTCAGGTGTTTGTAGGAGCCAAGGACAAGCTAGCCCACTGTATAGCAGAAGTATGTGATATTTACTCCTGTAGATGCATAAGAAGAAAAATTCCTAATATACACAATTTACTGCTTAACGTAGGCCAATAACAGTATGAATACTGACAGTAGGCCATGCTAAATAAGATAGGGTGATTATGGTGTTTCTGAAAGTAATTTTATTAAATATATCTTATAATTATTTTTCTGTTATGTGGCATATTCCTTTTTTTTTTTTTGTTTTTAAACAATTATTTGTTACCTTTCTGTTTTTTTAATGGGCAGACAAAAGAGTGGGAGTACATTGTGCTAGAAGTGAGCAGAGGAAAGCTCGTTAGCTGGAAGCAGTAGTTACAGGGGGATCAAGCCAAGATACAGAACTCATCTTGGCAAGTGGAATTTGTTCTCATATAACTCAGTTTTGTGAAGGAAAAGCCTTTACATTTGGAGTATTGCATGCATGTTTTTAGAGGGTGAGTTGACACCTTCTATATTTGGCCCTATAGCAGTACACTGATGAGTTCAGAAAGGAGTCAGGAAAGGTGTGTGCAACAGTCATGTTAGAAGGGCAGCTTAAAATATCGGGTGTTCCAGCCCAGAGAATCAGCAAAAGAAGTGCCAACAAAAGATTTAATATAATGTATGTACTGTTGCTTAGGACCATCTCTGTTAATTGATTAGAAAGTGAAAAGAAGACATAATTTGAGATTGAAACAGCAAAATCACAAACTAGAGAAGTAATTTTTTTGGATGCTGGGCACTAGAAAGAAAAGCAGGTACTTGGTTCGCAAGCAGTAGTCTGTTAGAAAATGTAGGATCTGTAAGTAGCAGTTCCAAAAAGATGAATCAGACAGTGCCAGCTAATGAATACCTGCAGATATCATCTCTATCCTATATTTAAAATCAATTCGCCTTAGTATAAAGTGTGTGTGGATCTTGAAATAATTTTTATGTAAGCAGTTCTGAGAGTGAGATTGAAGCTGTGTGCCCCTTACCTGACTATATAAGGCTAACCACTAAAAGAGGTCAAAATTGATATCTCTCTAATAATTTTGAATATTAACATTGTATTATGAAAGATTTTAGAAGGATATTAGACAGAAATATTGATCCTAGTAAGTTCACGCAAAAAAACTTGACAAATATTTGATGATGAAAAATTAAAAAACAAAGCAAAACATGAATTTTCACCAAAATGTAGAAAATGATGGTAACAGAACTGGATCAAAGAGAGATGTTTCAAAGCTGCTGCAAAAGGAGGAATTTTAATGAGGGAGCACAATAGAGAAGTGAGCATAAGTGAGACCTATGAGTTTAAAGCTGCTTCTGGACTTGATTGAATTCTTGCTGTGTTCAGTAAATTTATTTTGGCACTCAGAACCAAAGGGTGGGGGAAAAAGCTGTTTGTTAAAAATTATTATTATGGAGACTCAGAAATGACTACTCATTACTGAACTCTGGGAGATTAGTCAGCATTCAGCCATCTTTGACCTTGAAATACAAAGAAGACACAGGACTGTGTGGGAGGGAGTCAGGGAGAACTCTATCATGACTTGACTGACATCCACCTACTCCTGTAGATGTGTTTTAGATGCACATTCTGTCTTTCTTTGGAAATCAATCTTCTTGTGGGCTTGCTTTCTTAAAATGCAGTTAAATTGCTCCGCAGGAAGGAGATATGCTATGAGGAGTAAATGGGATGTTTATAAGATCATTTATGTTACACAGCAGTCAGAAGACAGAAAAATACTCATATCAACTATTATGAGTTTATTAAACACCTAATGATTGACTGTGACATTGATTTTAATATGGAAATTAAGGTACATGTGTTTAGCATCAGGGGAGAAGAATGACAATGAGAATCAGTGATGATTAAAAATCCCATACTGTGGCTGGGAAAAGAAGGTATTCCATTCCCTATGATAGGTATGGTTGACAGAAAATGTGTAATGAGCACAAATAAAGAAGAAATGCGGATGCTGTGTTTTTTGAAGAGGAATAAGGCATGGTATGAATATAAAAAGAAAAATGTAAGAGTTGTCTTTGGGCTAGCATACATGATGCTGGTCTATGAATAAAAGAAGCTTAGTATAAAGTATCTGTAGCTTCATAACATTCTATAGAAATCAGCATTCAAGTTACAGAATAAATCATATCATTGGGAAAAAAATAACAATTAATTCTCTGGTTTCTATACAGAAACTATTCACATAAATGCTATTGGTTCCTGTTAGAATTTTGATATATTTCTTATGGTGATCTGAATTTATTATGCTGCTCTGTAAGTCTGCCACATGTGAATTGCTGTGAAGTGAAATTAAATTTGATTGCTTTAAAAAAATAGAAATATTGGAAATCATATTGTTTCTGTGCTACTAACTGGATTTATGTAGAGGAACTTTAAGCAAAGATATGTAAAGATCTTTCATGATATGATATGAATTGCATAAAGCATCCATAATCAGTATAGGTTTTAATTAACCTTAATTAATTTGGATTATAGTTAGCTTTTATTGTTCTGCAGAGCAGAGCAGAGATTCCTATGTTCTGTGATGGGACAGTCCTTATGGTCAGGGCTGCAAAGGCTATGCTTCCTAGGAGCAAGTCACTGAGATGCCAGCACCCTGTTTTCAACAAGCTGGCCACTTCCTTCTCTATTACAAGTCAAAGAAACAGACATCACCTCCAGGACAACTGGGAACCCAGGCAAGATACACGAGAGCATTTCTACTCCTGCATGCAGGACACTGTGACTAAGATGCCTACTGCAGTTTGTGGCTAAATACCGCGGTCTTTTCCTGAGAAAGTGCTCTGTGCATTTGCCAGGCAGATGGTGACTGCTACAGTTAGAGTGATCATTCCAGTTCAGCTATTTCCACAGATGTTTGTGGGCAATGCAAAATATGTTGTACTTTTCATAAGATTTTTCTATTACCCAGTAAAAACTGCCTTAACTGGTTGGAGAGTGAGAACAGAAATATCTCTTTCAAAGATTTTAAAGACTCAGCTGTTGTATGGTTCCAGAAAAAAGCTACCACTGAGAAGTTTCATGTTGGAGCTAGAATGAGGAACATCTGTATTTAGACTGTGTATTTTGAAGGAATTTCTTATGATTTTATATAAGGTTTTTGTGTTGGTGATGGGCTGTCCATCATTAACACATTGCTGCACATTTAACATCCAGGATTTATAGCTTCCTTTGCTACTTTTTATGCCACTAGTGGGACTGCACATATTCTATGGCATGCCTTTAATTAATTAGTCTTTATCCATCCTATTTGGGGACAGACAGAGGAACTTAATATATTATTACTAACTAATGAGCAATTTCTACTTTATGATGATTAAATTTTCAAATGTAATTTGAAATATAGATTGTACGTCCTTCACAGGGAGACATCATCAGATGGACTTCATTAATTAATCAGCAACATTCAGGGCATAGCTTGACTATGTAGGTGTTAAAGTAAAATAACCATTATTTGCATTTTTCATTGTTTCATAACAAAATGGCCCAGGGCTTATTTGCTGCTTGATGTTAGCTCCATTTATGTCTCATATTCTATACAGAAGGAATACGCCTTAACCATAATCTGTGTTAGTACTTCTGCATTGAACTGTTAGTCTGAATCACTCAAACTGATCTTGCCTCAAGTTAGTACAGCTTATTAGACTGTGTGGATGTGGACTATATGCTGCAAGTCATACGTTGGTTTCCTGTAATTCCCCCGTTCCCCATGCAACAAGAATTCAGTCAATTTACCAGAATTCATTCTTGGGAAAGAAAAAGTAGTGGCTTACTTTATTGCAGCAAAGTAAGTTATGTGTTATCCTTGTAGAGAACTTTTAGCCAGATGTTACCAGTGGTAGTGCGTTTTATGGACTCAGGTCTCTGTGCACTATCCTACAGGGCAAAAGCCTGGAGGACTAGGACCTGAAATGATGGCTGAAGTTCACACACGAAAGTCTTGCCTGCTTCATTGTTTTCCAAGGGTTCTGTTGGCATAGAATGCTTCAGGGCCATTTCTAGGGAAGTAGCTAGGTAAAGCTCTCTCCTTCTGCTGAAATTCCACTTGCTGGCAATCAACCTCTGCAGCTGAATGCGGAATTCATACTGGTGATATTTCTTTGTGTACTGTTGTTGAAAGTCAAGTTGATAGGGACAAAAATTAATACGGACAGAAACATACTGACTAAAGAAAAAAATTGGAATTAGAAGATGTGAGTTTTAGACCTGGCTCTGGAGTACTAGAGTACTTATAATCAAATAGGGTAAATAAGTTATATCCATTGAGAATTAACATAAAATCTTTATGGACCAAAATACTTCTGTGAATTTTACCCAGATTCATGCCAGTGACAAAGACAACCTTATGGAGATGGCAGAGCTCACACTGACAGAAAAGACTATCTTTAGCCCCAAGAGGGAAGAGTGAATGTCATGACGAGATGTGTGTTGCAGAGACCCTGGAAATGACTCCTTCTTAAAGCAGTCATTGGAAAAACACCAGGAGAAATAAATCTTGAAATATCTTGATCCAGGACTAAGTTCAGAATGTTACTGCTAAATAACCACAAAACAATAATTACCACAATTCACTCAGATTTAGTCCTTTCCCCATAGTAATGCAGAAATACATAAAGATCAATAAACTGCTACAAGAAATGAAAAGGAATGGGCAAAAGAAAAAAAAATTAGTTTGTGGCATAACATGGAGATTGCTTAAATATAATAATACTGGAACATCACAATAAATATATTCCATTTATGGAAAAAGAAAACTTGGAAAAGAACTCCAAAGAAGTCTTCAAAGTTAAACATCACAGTAAGGGGGGTTACTAGGAATTAAATGACCTAAAATGAACATAACATTCAGATGGAAAAAAGACCATAAACAAGTTAAATGTAAAATTAATAATATTAAAAAAAAATACTTTGGGGAACAATTTTCTAGAGGCATAAAAATTAAAAATATACTTATTTGTCAAACATATTAGGAAGTCTGCCAGAAAGACTGTGGGGCCAATAGATGATCATGGTTTAATAGGAGTTCTACTAGGGCAAAAATGTAGAAAAATTAAATCATTTATTTTCAGTGAGCATTACCACTAGGAAGACATTGAAACCAGAGGGCTTTGTGTTACATGGATCTTAGTTTAAAGCAGAAGTTTCTCAAACACATGTGTCAAAAGCATAAGATTTAGAAGAAATAGATGGAGTGAATGGAGACAAACTATCAGAACCAGGTACTATTTACTTGGGAGCCATGGGGGAACTTAAATATGAATATCGAAACTTTCAGCTATGCTATAGAGTCTATTGATTAGATCAGTTGTGGTACTCTATGAGACTGAAATGGAAAATGCAAATTCAGCTTTTAAAAAGCATTTCAGTGAAATGAGGAATTCAGAAAGCTTAAGACAATTTATACATTTGTTAGTGTGTGAACTGTTAGAAGACGTGCTAGGACTAATAGACAAAAGGGTAGGTACGTTATAATGAGGAAGAACCAACACAGCTTTTGCAAGGGGATTAGTACTTTGCAAATCTATTAGACTTGTTTGATCATCACTAAATATACAGAAGAAGTGATCCAGCTAATACTCTGACAAAAAACTTTCTGACAAGGTCCTTTGCTCAAGGCTCTTACAGAAATTAAGCTGTGGTAGGATGGGGAGGAGGTCCTCTGCATATTAATAACTGTTTAAAAGGTAGGAAAAGGAAAGTAGGAATAAATGATCAAGGGAGGAAGTTAACAATGGAATTCCTTAGGCATCTGTGCTGAGGTCTTTCCTGTTAAATATAGTAATAAAATATATACATTATATAATTTAAATGTTTGTGTGTCTACATAATATACATATATGTATACTCATATCTATTTTTTAATCTACAGATGACAACATGACATGAAATTTGTATTCTGTATCTACATATACAGAAGTAAAGGACACAGGAAAACGTATCCTAGCTAGACAACCACAGTGAGAATATCTAAATCAGCATTACATTACCATGCAAGAAGGGATCCCCGAGTTACTGGAGACTGTTCTGTAAACACATTGGCTCAGTGCTCAGCACTGTTCAAAAAGGCAGTCAGAACATTAGGAACTATTAGGAACAAAGGGGAATAAAGTGATGTTTACTGTTTTGCCTTTTATGCCTCTGTGAATAATCATAGTTCATCCACACCTGAGTACAATTTGTGGAAGTCTGAGCATCCCTCCCTCCATTTGAAAAAAAAAGGTGTAATGTAATTAGAAAAACATTATAACTGTGTCTCTTGGTAGATGTGTTACTTATAGAAGGTGATAAGGATTGCTGGAGTACAGAGCAGCTCCTATACAAGGACCTCACTGGTACTCATTGATATTTGTGGAGGCCAAAAATATAGATGGGGCCAAATAGCATTTGCAAAACAGGTATATGGAAAGACATCAGTTGGAAGCTGTGGCTACAGCCTCCGGCTGAGAAAAGGCAAAGTCCACAGTCCCAGAGCAGTACAACTCCATTGACTAACACCACTATGTTCTTGCCCCATCCAAAGTCAGATATCCATCTGCCCCTGACACACAACCCTGTTGTGCTGGCATTGCATACACCCGGTGCTGTGATGAGCTGGTTTACATCTCTGAAATGAAGGACAATTAATCTCTTAGTTGTAGGGTTACTTTTCTATCATCAGTTTGTGCTGGTATGTGTCAATACTTGGATATAGGGGTGGGCAGGACTAGGCTTTTGGGGAGCAGGGTTATTTTCTGGTTTATATTGTCTTAGTCTTATAACTGCACCCTGAGATGGCAGAAAGACATGGAGGAAGTAACTCTGTCTGTTCTTATACTTCTTACCTAAGAACTTTACACAGGCTGTCATCACCAGCAGACTGGATGGGGTCCAGTTCAGCTTGCTTATGTTCTTGTACCAGTTTGTTGGTACATCTCTGTTAGGTTTAGTTTCCAGGGAGGCAAGTCAGACTTTTTCCATCTTAGGGGTATAGCTGCAAGGTTTACAAGCATAGGTAAATTAATTCTAGGCCTTTTTGTTTTTTTCCCCAGATAGTACTTTTGCCTTGTCTATGTTGACTATGGCCAGAAGGGACAAGAACCTGAATGTGCTCTTACATTCTTATTTAAATATAAGGTTATATACGGCAGTGTTACCTTTCATGGCTCTGTTTCTATTAAGGGCAAAATTCGGGTCAGATTTAGCTGGTCTTAGGAGTCGTGTCTCAAAACTGTGATTTTGTATGTCGGATCCTCTCTTCCCTGTGAGCGCCATTCCAGCTTGCTTTCTCCCTGAGTAGGACACAACAGACCGGCATGACTCAGCCTGGGAGTAGAATGTATCTTACCTACACTGAGCTCCAGGCTATGAAGACAGGTGCCACAGCATGCCACACACAGGCAATGGTGGACCCAGTCTTACTTATTGACTCATTTGTTGCCTGAGAGAATGCAATCTTACAGAGAACACCTGGTAGATAGATACGATTTGTAGAAGAATTGTTGGCTAATTCGTGGCTTATGATAAATGCATTTGGGAAGAAACTACACATTTTACATACAGGTATATCTTCAATTTAAAAAAAAAAAGTGGAAATGTACTGAAGTGTTGCTTGTTGCAAACTATTTTCTCTTCTCTTCTGAGAGCCAGGAAAATTCAGAAACACACTGCAATTTCTAGTTTAAAAATTAAATAAATAAAAGTTTAATTGAAAAGACAAACAGTAACTGTTTTGGTATCATTTAATTATAACGATCTTCTTAGACAGGCTGACATCCCTGAGAGGAAGTCTGCTGCTTTATGTGAAATACAGTGGTTTAACTCCAACATCAGCACTCTATCTGTGTTAGAGCCAAAGTATTAATTTCCCAGCCTTTAAAATATCATACTTTTGCATCTTTATCATAGAATCATAGATTGGTCCAGGCCAGAAATGACCTCTGGGGTCTTCTAGTCTGACCTCCCCATTGCATTGAGTTATGTAGTATTCAATGTAATAAGCATCAGTTTTTCAATAATAGAGAAGTTTTAAACAGACCAAAGGAGGAAATGAGTGTTTGCAGAGACCACTAGATTTGTCTAGAAACCATGTGCACCTATTTGTTTCCATAAATAATGGATTGACAGCTTCATGGTTTCCAGAGGATCTATGGTACATATAAAAGTCAGAATGTCAGACAAATAAATTCCAACATTACATTTCTTTCTGCCATGTGTAGCTCAGTGTAAGGTTTTTATGATTCTAAATAAAACTCTTATTTTAATTTGCTTGGTGCTTTAAATGAGTCTGAGGGTAGTGTGACAGAGGGGCGTTAAAAAAAAAAAAAAAAAAGTTGAGTCTGTTCATCCCTCCTGAACAATTACATTTGCTACAGATTTAACAAAAGGTTTCCTGAGTAAGACAGGTTTCTTTGGTGGAAATATTTACCTGATTCCTATTACTTACCGTATCTTATACCAAGCCCAAGTAACGCTTATGTACAGGAATGTATTTTTTCTGACTGCTCAGTGTGGAGTGATAAGGACACTAAGCTTGAAAGTTGCTTGCAGAGCAGAAGGCAGGTTATAAGGCATACTAGGATGAAGGATAAAGCAGAAACCAAGATAGCATCATCTTGTCATCATGCATTAGTAGTCTTCACAAAGTAGGAAGTAGTTTTCTCTTTCTGATTTACTACCCCTGGCTGCTTTCCAGTGGAGGTGCGGCCTCCAAGTTTACAGTGAAAGTCTGAATAAAAACAGATGTGTTTTCCTTATCTTTCCTGGATTCCTGTGAAGGGAAATATGGATTTGTGATAGCCAGTGCACTTGGTGTATTTCTTCATACTTTTTAATGCTGGTTGTTAATGAGTAAATAAGATTACTGGCTTTCTATGGAACCTCCTGGGAAGTTTAGAGAGGGATGTGGGAGCCTGCTCAGAGAAGGATGCAGCAGGGCTGGCAGCAAGGGGGTCAGAGCCCAGGGCCAGGCTCCTCAGGGAGGCCAGTGCAGTGGAGAGGTGTAATGAGCAGACAGACCTCAGAAATAATGGAATGGAAACTTTCTGGGGGCTGAGGGGCTGTGCAGTGCTTAGGGCACCTCAGAGGGTCTCTGTGTTTGCTGAAAATAGTCCTAGAAACAGAGATACCATGGACAGGAAGAGACTGGATTACAAACTTTCATTTGCACTCTGAGACAGTGGCTTTATGGGCTTTTTCTGTTAAAAAAAAAATTACAGTTCTACTCTTACAAAAGTTAGAGCTGTTTTGGGAGCTTACTTTAAGGAGATGATCTACATAGATCCTCCTCAAAGATCTAGCTGATTTGGAGGTCCTTCACATACTAAATAAATCGCTGTGCTAGTTGGCATTATTAAATATGTCTCATACTTAACACACAAGTCTAATAGCTACAACTCCTTAATGAAGACTAAAAAGGAGACATGCAATGTTATGTTATCTAGTTGCAATCCATGGCTTTGGGTGATGTAGCATTGCACGATCTAGGAGCGCTAAAAGAATCAGGACTGTACAGAGGAACTGTTTCAAAACATATGAAGCAGGAAGGGTTTTAGTAGGAAACCATTATCCTAGGACTCTCCTTCCTTTTTTGGGAAATGTTTGCTCTGAGCATTTCCTTAATGCAGAGAACTCATGGCGTGTTCTGCAAATGACCACAAAGAGAAGGTCTCTTGTTTTCTTCTTTGCCTCTTCATCTACCCAAAAAAGGAAGTTTTGGTATAAAGTAAGGATACTGGTGAGATATTGCCATGCTTGTTGTAGACCAGGAGCTCAGAAGTGAAGCCCTGTTTGTGAAATTCAGAAAGGACATTTAGAAAAAGAAATTAAACAACTTTTTACGTACACACAGAAATGTTCCATAGAGCAAAGCTGGCTATGCACCATCTGCTTTTAATTTTTGGACAAAACTTACAGTACTGCCTAGCATTCCTAAACCCTCTGAGACTGCACTTATAAAAGCAAATAAAACCAACTTTCTGTGTACAACCTCCTCTTCTTTATAAACTATTTGTAGGCCAAAACATTTCCATGGAGGCTAAAAACGGGTCTTCTACCCATGTCCCAAAATGAGCTCCAGTACTACCCACAATAAAGTTTGCGATGACACCATCTTTGGCATACTGACACGTTGCTTGCGTAACAAAGGCACAGCTCATGTCTAGTAAATTTATTATAGAAATTCTTTTATTACTGCTGGCAGCACTTTCAACTGGGTTGTATTTGTGGACAAACATCTACAAGTACCTCTGATTTGGTGAGAGGAACAAGAGTTATCTAACCTGTTTGTGAGCCTAAGACAGACGCAACCAAAGTCAGAAAGTGTAGCTTAGCTTTAAAGGAAAATATTGACTAAGAACTTTGTAAAAGTTGACACTGATGAACTAGAATGGTGTTTGTCATCCTGTCTTGTGCAGTGATGATTGATTCACTAACAGATATTAGACCTGTACAAGTTGTTCTGTGTAGCTTAACATAAAAGTTGGAGGAAGTTTTGGGTCTGAGGCTCCCTATTATTTTGTCAAGGTTGAGTTGGTGACAGTAATTGCTGAATGCTTTTGGCATTTTCTGACTCTTCTTTTAAACAATACCTTTATTATAAAAATGTTATGTAACAGATAACATAAAAATAATGGGTGTCCCTTGTCTCTAGGACTTAGCAATGATGGTTCTCCAAGAGAGACAGGTGAATATTTGGCCTTCTACTAGTGAGAAGTCTGCTTTCCAGACATTCCTTTTACTTCCTGTCTTTTTTTTTAAATCTCTTTTTATTGTATTCTTTTTATTCATCAGATGCATGCTTTGTATGATTCCCAGAGTTATGAATGATTTGCATTTTGTATTGTCTCTGTCTCTGGAGTATAGGGTTCTTGGGCTAAAGTTTGATGTACTAAGCATTTGCAGGAATAAACAAAGACAAAAGCAAAACTGACGCAAAAGTAGCTGAGTGAAAAAACACTACCCAGGAGGAAACTCAGAACTTCAGTCCATTAAAATTGAGAGCTTTCCAAGTGAGAGGTTAAACAACCCTAAACCCAGCCTTGCTGCACAAATGAATATAAATTAATACAGTATTTTAAAGAGATGATAAAAAGTTACATTAAGAAAGATGGTTTGGTAACAATCTATATGGGAGTTGTGTAAGAAATGGATATAGAGGTAGCACAGAAAGTGCGAGGGTGATAAACTACAATTAGAGCAATGAATACCAAAGTATTGTGGAACTCACTAGGAATGCTATCGGTATTAGGAAATGCCATTTAATACTCTTAGTAAATGCTAAACTAACTTCACACTAGGTGGGGTAAATGGTTAAAAAGTGTCTGTTATCTTTGGAGAATCTCCTGCAGTGAACTACTGAACAATTCTTAAGTGTTTGTGGATTTTTTGCTGTGGAATTATGTGTAAACTGAATTCATGTTAAAACTTCGAAGGATTATTCTCATCTATAAAACATACTCTGATCTAGTTAAATGTGGAGAGCTGGACTAATTTTCACCTCCTTATAATTTCATGGAGATGATGTTTCAGTGACATGTTGAATAATCACCCAAACTCATAGGCTATTGGCCAACCAAAATGAGATATTACGCTGTTAAGCTACAGAGATTCAAAGGTGCTATATGCATTTTTCACAAGCTGCTAGATCACTATATGTAAATAAGCCATCAAAATGCTATTATTATTATTGTTGTTGTTGTTATTTGTAGAGAACACGTAATGCGCTTTGTATCAGGTAGCTGCTGTTGAAGAGCAGTATAAATTTCCCAAAGATTATGCCCTGAAGGTACATCTAACAGCAGTGCAATATATTATATCCCTTAAAAATAATATGGGCAGGACCAGGATGAAGGCTATTTGCCTTCAGGCAACAGCATGTGATGGCTGTGTAGAAAGTGCTCTCCAGAACAAGGGTTTACACAATGCTAACCCTTCCCAAGCAAACTTTACTACTGCAAGTGATGTCTCTCAGGGAGCAGAATGGTGAGCGGCAACTGAGGCTGGTGAGGGTGAGAGTCTCACCGGCGCTTCGCAGGATCAGTCCTCAGGCTTGTAACAGCATTGTAAGCTGCAGTGTCTCAGATCACTGCTGGGGACTTCTGTCACGTTGCTGTACAGGTTGCCGCTTCTGGGAAGGTGGGGTGTAGGGGTTGAAATCTTTCCATTCAATAAGCTTGTTTGACATCAGTGATTATCAGCTGCCCACTGTCTGTGAAGCATTTCCTCTACTTCTGCAGCTGGGGTGGTGTTTTCCTGGCTTGCTGCAGCGCTATGATTAGATTGCTCTCTCCAGCCAGCTAGCACTGAGATGCTGCAGGCTGAATGATAACCATGGCAGGCAGAAAGGGTTATTCCTAAAGTGCTCCCGAGAGTCTTGTTGATTTATTTATTTATTTCCCCCTTCACTGCTTGCTGGTAGGAGGCTTATAAAGGCTGCAGCATCAACAATCACTCTAGGTCAAGCCGCATTAGCCCTAGTGCTAACCTTCTAAAAGATTCAGATTTATGAATTCAATTATGGGAGTTTACAGTCAGATTAGCTTTGTTGTTGCTGCTATTATTGTTATTTATTCCTATCTCTGTTTAGCTGCACTCCAACCCGTTTCAGGGTAATTAGGGAGGTTGCTTGTGATAATTTTTAGGCTGAACAATATGATAACAGGACTGCAACATAAACCTTTCCTTCTGTGTCCTTCCCCCACCTGACAGCTGTTGCTGTGAGCCTATGGCCCCTGCACGTCTCAGTATCCTTACTTTTCTGCAGCCTTGACTGTGTTATATAATTTATTTCTCTATTATTTTGTCAAATATTTCTGACACTAAACAGCAAAGACAACATTTGTTTTATCTAATTGTTATCTTGACGTGATAAAACTGATCTTATCAGGAAAAAAAAAGAACCTCTACATTTACTCTTTTAAAATGTGATTTCTTTTCTCCATCCAAACTCATAATTTGGTGGCCTAGGACTGACTCATGATTTTCATACACTTGGGACTGGTGAGAATCTGTACAAAGGGCAGAGGAACAGATAACCACATTTGTGGTGTGTGCAGAAAAAGTCTGTAATATTTAAGATTTTAGCGAAATACCCCAGGATTCCAAGCAAGTTACAGTAAGCAAATTATCTTGGAACAAATTATCTGATATCTAATTGAATTTCCTGCCATGGCTCTCATCAATCTTGTCTGCTGAAGACTACCTGTAGTGTGTTCTGCACTTCATAACAATTACAGCTGGTGATTAATTGTCAGACATAAAGCAGCTGAAAGAGTATATATGGAGGCGTATTATAGAAAATATTGCTAATTTTTTCTTGTTGCAGTTTTTAATGTTACCAAATAGTCATGTAAACTGTTAGTGGTCAAGTCAGAGAACATATTTAATCTGTCAGGAAAGCCACATTAAGAAATTTTGGGTAATTATGGCTTACTGTTACGAGAAAAAACAACTGGATCTTTTTTTTTCAGATTTTCATATATTTATATAGTAATAAGCCTTTTCCTCCCCTTGCACTCCCTTGGAGTATTTCCAAATTGTCACTCTGATATTTTCTAACTCACTGAGATCTGTTCTTGATGCCATCCTCTGCTTTGGTCAAAATACTCTATATCTACCTAATGAAATTCAACTGAGTGCTCAATTCCAACTTTGTGTGAATTAGTTCAGTGAAAACTAGGACTGCCCCTGAATTCTCCCAAATTAGAAAGAGTGAGTTGAAATTGAAAGTTTGGAGGTATATCATCCTTCCCTTTTGAATTTTTTTTTTTTAATTTTGAGTAAGAGAATAACAATTCCAAAGAACAAACGGGCTAAACCTTTTATGTGTTCCTTCATATTCATATATGACCCTGTGAATTATGAAGCATTTGATGAGAGATTATTTTCTTCCGAGATCTCCTCAGTCATGCATCTTGGATACGTCAGACCAATATGCTGACTAACCTGAGACAAGCCTTAGCAGGATGGGCAATCTAATCACGTACTGATGTGCCCAAACAACTCTGAGACTGAAGGTGATTCACCTATTGCAATCCTGGAGAGCTGTCAGCTAGGAAATAACCATCTGCTTCTTTTTACATAGAGATGCACAAAAGCTCAGAGGATTTCTTGGGCAAAGCTTTACTTTAGTCTTATGGAACTAAACATTTAATGGATGAAACAGTGGAGAGAAATACAATTTACAGCAGGCAAAATACCACATACCATTTTTGTGAAAAGACATGCAGTGTTCATAGAAGAATTTTACTCATTTTTAGCTGCTTTCATAATTAAAACATAAGATAATTGAATGGAAGATACTTTGGAGTGTTTCACCAAATAAGCAGAGAAAAGATTATGGAAGAATGTAGTTGTGAATTGCATCCTCTCTTCAGACTGGGTTTCCCTAGTTCGCTATGATAATGTGAAGGTGGCAGTACTGTTGACATGGGCATTTGGTAGGTTTGAGCATCTATCCACCAACAATCCTCAGGTAAAATTAATGTTGCTGTTTGAGTTCTTCATCTTCCTGGAGAAATCAACTCCAATTACAGAACAGCAAAGTCCTTTTTCTTTGGCATGGTTGTAATGTAGCAGCTGGTGAAGTTGGTGGGGTTGGTTCCATGGTTTCACTCTATGGATTCTGTTGTTAATATTTATTTAGCTTCACTTTCAAATGAATAATTGTTCAGTAATAGCTCTCTGAAGCAGAATGAAAGCAATCTTCTCACAGCTCTCTGGGAGCACTGTTTTTACATACGGCTATCAGCTTGCACCAATTATTTGAAAATTTCCCTGTTTTCAGAATGAGTATGGTTAGAACAGTGCAATTACTATGACAATCCGCACTGCTAACAAGCAATGACTCCAGCATACCAACCCTTGCACTTTAAGTCAGTTGTAGATCAAATTTAGCTAAGGCTTGTCTGATACAAAATATTACAAGTCCAGGAGAGTAGACTTTCAAATGCAAGCATGTGTTTCATTTACAATCAACTCCCAGACCTCAGGAGATTCAGCTGCAACTCAATTACCTCTGCTGGATCTCCATTGCAGGTTTGTTGTTTTTTTATCTTGGAGCAGAATTTAGGTGAAACATCTTAGGTAAAACATCTTAAAAAGAAATGAAAAAGGCATTGTTCCTGCACAGCTGTTAGAAACAAAGAGCAAGTTTGGGAACTAGTACCAGTTACATAAGATGTCTCTTCAACAAAAGATTAGTCATTATCGTCCTACTAAATCAAAATTCAGCATTACTTCTTGCAAGGCATTATTTCCTTAAGATATTTCTTCACTTTTAGGCTGACGTATCTTGACATGATGGCAGCTGATGACAGGATTAAGAAGGACTAGTAAAGACAGCCTAACTTTTGAACAAATCTTTGACAGAGAGCATGACCCTCCTGCACGCTGATATTGCACAAGCCGTCTTGTTGCAAATTAAGTTATGAAACAGCATTTTTGTTGCATTTCTGATAAATATAACAATAAAAGACAAGCTAGGTATTATTTAGTGCTTCTTCTTAGCAACTGCTCTTCACGGGGTTTCAGCTGAAACATGTTCATCCTGCTGGTAGGGAAGCAGGCCCTGTTTCTGCGTGGGGAGATCACAGTTTCACTGTGCTGCCTTCCAGAAATAGCAGGGAAATTCGTCAAGGTTTTCTGTACATTCTCTCCTTTTCTCCTACATACAAACCCATGCAGTCTTCTGAGGGTAGCAAATGATGCTAAAATGAACAGGGTGACGTAATGGTCTGTGATACTGGGGTGAGGTGGGACTGACCCTGCACCTCCTTACGGCAGTACGCCATCTGCTTCTTACATGGTAGACCTGTAAGCTGAGCCCAGTCATGATCAAATACATATGAACAAACACCACACCATCTATAGGGACTCTGATGGCACACAGACTGCCAGTTGTAAAGGATATCAAGATCTCTGTAAAGATCTCTGCTGTCTTAGAGCAGAATTGATGGAAAATAGTGTATACTTGTTCCTGGGTAGGTGGCACAGGGTATGCTGAACGGAGATGGTGAAGGCTCTAAAAATATGAGGATTATATCTTCTGTTGGAAAATATCTCCTCGCAGGACTATTTGGAATTCCACCAGTGGGAAACATAATTTAAAGCATAAAGCTACTTGCGTGCAGAAAATTAAGTCTATGTCAAAGATAAGCTAGAAAATATTATACTCGTGTGTGTAGTACAGGATGATATTTTCTGTAGGTTTATTTTCAAGTGTATTTTATGACAAAATAAAATACTCTTTTTTAGCTATTTTTTAGTTTTTAAAATTGAGATTAGTTAAATGATGAAGCAATGGTGTGTTAAGAGTATCAGACTGGTTTATTTGTCTTAATTTCTGCTGAGATCTAATTAAGTACTCCCTTGCTGGACTTTGCTTGAGTGAAGGATTTCCTTGTACAGGTCAAGTTGTGGTTAAGTGTCAAGTAGAATCTAAATCAAAGTAATCATCAGGCTTTTTTCTACCTAGTTCTCTGGGTTAGGCAGAGACTCTGATTTCAGTAAGAGGCTAAACTTTGGGTATCTTCTGTGGTCTTCCTCAAAATCTCCACATCAAATGCATTCCTCTGCTCCACATGTATGTCAAAATATGTGGAAACAGGTAGCATTGCCTAGTACTGTGGCTCCTAAATAAATACTGTACAAGGTAGTGAATTTGAACAGGATGAGTTAGCACAGACTGAAGGTAAAGTGTGGTTAGGAACAAGCAAGCACTAGGTTTTTTGCTGTCCCTAAACTCATGGACTTCATTAATGCAATGCAATGAGGGTATAGGGTCTTCTCTTCTAGGAACCTCAGTTTAAGTGGGAGCATTGTATGGAGGTGTTACTGGATTTGGAGGAAAAGGTAGTTTGAATGTTTGAGAGCTTCAGGCATGTCTGAAGTTAATGTCAGGCTGGCCCTTATCTGAGAGTCCAGTGTTTCTCCTCCCTAATCATTATCATAGGCAGTTGAAACAGAACTCCCCAGTATATCATTGTAAGGGGGAGTAAGGGAGACAGATCCTCAGCTGTTATCTAACCCTTGATGAGGTGAGAATGCTATGTACAGCATGAGCAAAGTCTGAGACATTAAGATGTAAGGTGCTCAGGACATGCCCCCTAATATTTTACTGAAAGATTTTAACATTTACATTGGTTTCTAAAATGTATTTCTATATTTTTAAAAGTTACCATTAGAAGATGCAGATTTTATATAGATTTAACTATAAAGCCTCTTGTCATTTATTATTTGAATTACCATAACAGCAGATGTTTTCTGTGCTGTGGTGACAGTGCAGATTTTATGTCCTTAACACATACCAAAGTGGCCGTAAATATTTGTACAGCTATGTTGTTATTCCTATGCAGCTGAGGAATCCAAAGACTAAATTTATTCTTCATTATCTATGGAGACTGTATTTGTAATAGTTCACAGCTATATTAGTGGTCCAAACAGCAGCCATATGCAGTTCTGGATTGTTTGCTGGGTTGTAGATTACTCCAGAAACAATTTATGAAAGACAAACAATTTATCCAACAGCTGATGACAAGTGCAGAATTATCAACTTACTTCTAAAATTTTTATCAAATATACCTTTGGCAAAGGTACTTTTTCAAAGAACCAACTCCTGTAACTATGGGATTTATGCTTCTATTTGGAGCTTGGTATTTTGGCTCTACTAAATTTGCTCATGGTTTCATGTTGCCACTATTCACCATAATATCTGAACAATTTTCAGGTGATAACAGATGATGATAAATTCCTGAAAACAGGAGCATTTTCAGGTTATTGGATTACTAATAGGAACTTGCTTCACTTTAAATTACTTCTCAGTAGCCTTTTAGATGAAATTCCTAAATCCTCAAGGATCCATGTGCTGCAGGCTCACAGCTGTCCACAGGGAGGGCTGGTAGGAGTTCCCACCCCTGTTTGGCTCAAAAAGTTTTTTTTTCCTGTACAGGCAGGGGTTAAATATTGATGTAGTGAAATGATGTAGATGTCATTTGAGATATGTTTAAAGATTTTCCAGTGAAAAGATTATGAGCAAGCTTACTAATGCTAAGACTCTAGGTTTGTCTAACTTGTCTGGAAACAATATGTGCCAACAGCTGTAAAGTTCCGTCTTGCCCTCTCAGCATTTTTGGCTTAGTTTCAGCATGAACCCTGACAAGTGCCTAATTCAGTTTGTGTTTGCAGTTGCAAGAGTGCACCAAAAAAACCCACCTAACTGAACTTTGTGAGGATGTTATTCTGTAACAAATCGCACACAGAAAGATGAGATACACGTAACTAAGACATTAGTAAAAAAACAGTTACTGCTGCCAGAATATTGTTTTCAAATGTTTGAAAACTGAGAGCTAAAGAAACAGGTCTTGAATGCCAACAGCTTTTTTCCTACCACTGTTCTGGAATAGAAAATAATGAAACCCGACCAAACAAAACAAAACCCCTGTACTGCATAAGGCTAAGGTTGCCGTTAAAGTGCTGGTCAGAAATCAGAAAGAAAAAATCCATCTGGAAGAGCTGTGCTATAAAGGACATACGTTTGTAAGCAGAATTTTCAGGGTAAGTTTGTACTTGTGTGTGTGTTTTAAGGTAAACTATAGAACAGAAATCTGCAGCAACAGAAAACTATAATGCTTTCTTACCCATATTGTAGTTGTGTTAAAAGTCTGAGTCAGAGGTTGTTGCAAACCTGAAATTTAAAGCTACTTTCTGTACTGAAGAATTTTGGCAGGTTAGAAATTATCTTAAGATTAGATAAAAGAAATGGCCTTTTATTGAATGCTTCCAGCTTCAGGAGAAGATTTTAAATAATTCATAGGACACAATGAAAGAGAAGGTACAGGATCTCTTTGCTTTCCCAGTACACCCAGGGGTTACGTCTGTACAGTGTCTCAGGTATAATTGTGTATTGTGTAAATTGCATTTCTTAAAAGCATGTCAACAAGTTGGTATTGAACTGCTTCCCATTGACCACAAAATCTGCTAAGTTTCATTTAGCCAAGAAAGGGTATCTGCTTCCTTGACAAAGACATTTCTTGTTTGCATGAGGCATTGCTTTTAGCCTCTTAATCTTTAGGTGACTCTAGGGAGGCAAAGTGATGTTCTGCGTCAAT
The DNA here is from genome assembly GCA_013400055.1 of Nycticryphes semicollaris. Taxonomy (NCBI): domain Eukaryota; kingdom Metazoa; phylum Chordata; class Aves; order Charadriiformes; family Rostratulidae; genus Nycticryphes; species Nycticryphes semicollaris. Next base: position 100,075 of record VXBJ01002028.1, on the reverse strand, counting down.
AGCCCTTCACATTAAATATCTATCAAGAGTGGTTCTTTGTACCTGAGGTGTTCTTTCCTGCTACGAATATTCTTTAGCTTTTCCGTCCTTGACTTGAAACTCAAGGTCCTTCAGCTGGCCCTCTGCTCATCTTTGCCCAGATGTAGCTGTTCAGTTGACATTTCCAAAATTACCATTTTGTAATAGGGCCTTTGTGGAGGTGTATATGTAGATGGCGCTTGATTTCATGTTGTCCTCTGATATAAGCTCAGGTTTGGTGGATGTGAGATGGAGCCATGCTGAGCTCCTGCATGGAGTGTTTCAAGACACAAGCTGTGCTACTTAGTACTACAACATGCTAAGCTGTACTACCTGTAACTGGGGAACATGATGGTAAACAGGGGCTGCTCAAGGAGCAGTAAGTTCAAGTGCAGAGTAGAAGGTTTGCAAGAGGACCAAGAAGATACATGATGATTCTGAAGTTCCCCCTATTGCTCTTGGACATGCTTAAGGTTCCCCTTGGGGAACTTCACTTGCTAGATAGCAAGTGAAATAAAAGAGGTCAGTCACCAATGTACTTTGGGAGACACCATACCAGGAGAGCATATAAAAACCCCACATATCTGAAGGAGCTTCTGAAGGCCTTCTGCAGTTCTAGGCAAAAGAGAGATGCTTTCCCATTTCTGTATGAAAACTACCATGGTATATCCTAATTTCTTAAGATAGCTACATTCTAGTCAGCTTCCATTTTAAGATAACATGCCTCCACAGTTTTATTTTGGTCTGCTCATATGATAGCTTATGTGAACAAAGCCTTCCTTTCACCTTCCTGCCATGACACCATCACTTTTCTTGTTCTTTCTTTCTCTGTCTTGAAAGAGTATTGGTTTTCAATTCTCTGGCTGTAAGATCTGACTTTGTTTTATTGTTGTCTACAGCGTCTACCAAAGAAGTGATAGTACTACCACAACAATTGCAGATTATTATTAGCTATAATAACAACATCCAGGCATTTGTATCCATTAAATGCTACAAGAATAAAATAAAGGAAAATATAGTAAAGCATTAAAAATACAATGTAAAATAATATTTGTTCCCTTCGCTTAAAATACTTTTGATGCTCTCCACATTCATCATTAGCAAAATTCCTAGTTAATTAAGGGCATTCAACTTTTCAATTATCACTCATCTCAAACCAAAA